>APFE030817118.1:138779-165898 GCA_000404065.3 Pinus taeda | reverse complement strand
ATCATCGAAGAATTGTTCATTTATGTAATGTAAAGGAGGTTGCCCCCTCGAAGAGGCTGAATTCTAAGGCATTGATCTATCTTTTCTATCTTTTTCTTGAGCTAGTTTCATAACAATACTCCACTGATCTATCTTTTCTATCTTTTTCTTGTGCTAGTTTCATAACAATACTCCACCTTCATTTCATGAGCCAGAAAGAGTAAAGGATCTCATTTGAAAAATGTGTTATAATGGAGCATATTCAAAAAGAGGGAAATGGAGCTAGAGTGATGTTGATATCCCCTGAAGGCAAGATGATGTCTTTGTCATTTAAATTAGATTTTGATGATACTAATAATGGTACAGAATATGAAGATATAATTATCAATTTGCAAGAAACAAAAAATATGAAGATCCTAAATCTTTGTTTATTTTTGGTGATTCTGAATTAGTGGTGAAATAAGTTTGAGGTATGTGTCAAGCTAAACACCCCAAACTAAGAACTCATAGGAATGAAGTATGGGATATAGTGGAAAATTTATTTCAAACATTTAATATCAATTTTATGCCTCGTGAATAGAAGAGGTTAGTAAACTCCTAAGTTGTCTCTGTTAGTTTTTTTAAACCATCTCTAAATCCACGTTTGAGGTATGAAATAGAAGTCAGACAGTGACCTTTTCTTCCATATAATATTAAATATTAGCAAGTGTTTGAAGATGATGAACAAATAAAACATTCATGGAGGTTATTGAATAATTTTATGCATCCGAAATTGATAAAATTTTGAAAATGAGGAGGATGAGTTGGAAATGGAAGAAGAAAATCCAGAATGGAATCTATTGCAAATTAAAATATGTTACATCTAAAGACAAATGCCAAATCTAGAGGTTTGATTCCTCTAGAAAGGATTTTTTATGAAAATGATGTACCAGTCAATATTATTGAGCAGTCTAAATGAGAAGATCTATAAAATTATAATATTAGCACAGGGCATGAGCCAAAATTGATTAAATTTTCAAAAGGGATACCAAAAGTTTTTAGAAAAAAGTATGTTGATAGTTTTAAGTAGTATTTTGATGTTTTTGCATGGAAATAAGAATATTTGAAGACTTATGACACTGGAATTATACAACATAAAATTCCACTAAAACCTAGTATCAAACCTTTTAAGCATAAATTGAGGAAGATTAATCCTTTACTATTACCAATGATTGAGAGGGGGGTGAAAATTTTGTTTGATGCTAAAATCAAAGTCCCTTCGGGGTATTCAAAATGGGTGGAAAAATTACTTCCTGTCGGGAAGAAGAACGAAGAAATAAGGCTCTCTGTGGACTTTAGAAATCTTAATAAAGCCTCATTTCCACTTCCTAAGATGGACTACATAATGTAAAAGGTTGTGGGTTCAACCAGATTATCTATGAATGATGGGTTTTCTGGTTATAACCAGATAGCAGTTCACCCAGATGAATAGAAGTAAATAGCTTTCATAAAACCAATGGGGACCTTTATGTATGATAATATGCCCATTGGGTTAATGAATGAAGGAACAACATTTCAAAGGGTTATGGATATAGTGTTTGTGAGAGAGAATGATATATTTTGAGTTATATAATTGAATGATATTATTGTTTTTTCTAGATCTGATGAGGAGAATTTAAAATAATTAAAGTGAACATTCGAGAAATGTAGAAAGCATGGTTTGTCTCTTAATCCAAAAAATTCTCAGTTTACTTTGACAGAAGGAAAATGATTGAGCCACATTATTTCAAAGAATGGAGTAAGAATTGATCCTAATAGGGTTTAGGTTGTCAACAAGTTGTGACTGTCATAAACACCCTCCACAATTTTGCGTACACTCGAATTTTGGAGCATATTGTGGATCTTGCAGTCAGTCGTTCCATAGTCACTTCTTGGTTGACTAATGCTTTTAAGCTCCATGCTTGAATCAAAAGTGTTGAATTCACATGCTCACACATGCTCAATCTGCAACAAGTTCATGAGTGCATCCTTTTACACAAGCTTGGAAAATCATAGCATGCTCTATCAATATTGTGCCTGTGCAATGTCCAATCCATATCAACAGTCAGTGCACACTAACAACAATAGTTTCTCACATTCTAGTTGTGTCCATACTTCCATTTCGGTGAGTTTTAAAAATTGTCACTTTCACACACCTTTATTTTCGTGAATGTCATTTTCATGTTTTTGGTTGTCGCTTCCTCTTTCCTTCACTCTAACTAGTGTCACTTTCATGTTATCTTTTCTAGAATGTGTTACTGTCACATCGTCCACATATCGAAAGATTCGTTCAGCGTCTTTTCGCATGTTAGTTGTTGCACAATGTATGTATGCTTGTTATGGTGGTTTTAAGGGGTTATCTTTGTGTGAATGATTTGGTATTGCCATGTAAACATCAATCACACCCGTCCTAAAGTTTTTAGCACTGTCGCACAAGTGTTGTCATGGTCATTGCAAAGTGTACCTTTATTGTCGTACTTGTCATAAAGTCATCGCAAGGTTTTCACAATGAAGGAAATGTGTTGTTAACGTGTTCCATATGATCTATGTTGTTTTGTCATCAATTTTTTTTGTGTGTGATCACAATCAAGTCATATCATTGTTCACAACAGTCTATTATGTCCCACACTTAGCCAATTTTCAGAAACTCCCCAGCAACCTAGTCTCATCCGGCCTTCCTTAACTGTGAATTGTGTAGTTCTCACCCTCAAGTTGCATCCTTGACCCTTGACAATGTGCAATGTACAGTTCCTACATCTCAAGACTGTTGCACTGCATAGTTCCAGTTCTCAAGCCCAACCTTACCTCCCAAAATTGAAAATTCATCCTCCTAGCCTAGCCTTAACTATGCATTGCATAGTCTCTAGCCTCAAGCTCATCCTTGATCTCCTGAACTACGCAATTGTGCAATGGCCTATCCTCCTCCGCCTCCTATAACTATGCAATTCTCCCAAGCAGTGCAAACTTCACAGCTAAGTTCACAAAGTCCAAAAACTGCACAGTTTGTCTCCCCGGTATTGCCTAAACCGCGTAATACGTAGTCTCATGGCTCAAACTCACCACTAACTCCTTGAGATGCAAAATTTTGCAATCACTTGGGCTCATATGTCCCCCAGAACAACGAAATAGGTTGATCCAGTGCCCATCCTCTCATCTTATCACCCTGAGCTCCCAGACTATGTATTTTTCTTCCTCATCCCAATTTGAACTATGCACTACATAGTCTTAAGGCTGAAGCTCACCCTTGACTGCTTGAGCTCCACAATTGTACAATTATTAGGCATCTTTCCTAGCATGTTACCAACTTCCAACTCAGTTAGTGGATCAATATGCACCATCTTAGATTAGGGGTTTATTGGACTGATATCGTCTTGTCATGTGTGGATTGCAAACACAGGTACTCCACCATGCTATGATAAGATGATGAAGAAGGATATGGAGAAGGAATACATGATAGAAGACACATATGGAGTTGAATAAATAAGATGATCATCATTTGGGAAGACAAAGGAATACCTAACTCTAATAGAACATGAAGATTAAGATCACATGGAAGACTCCTCATCTTCAAGTCATAAGGAGGAGGAAGAAGAAGAACATGTACCATCTTTTCAAGAAGACGCAAAGAAAGAAGTAGCAAGAAGGACAACTTGACACTGCCACATCATCATGAAATTCACGTCATCAATGTCATGTCATGTCTTGTCACAAGTCAAAATATGCCACATCAGTTTTGTTGATTATATAATTACCTATTCAAAATGTATTGTAAAGTGGAACACCAAAGGACACATTCAAAATATGAAGAATCAAGTAAGGTTGAAAAGTCATAGGAAGTCAAACAGCCATGAGGGTAGTTAAAGAGTCACAAGGAAGGTGAAGCATCACCCCTTGGTTATATATACACCCTCATTGTATGAGAAAAGTACTTTTTCACCTTGGCTCCACTCGCAAGGCATTAGAGAGATAGATCAATTCTTTTGAGGAGCAACGAGTGGATCCACTACTCCACTATTGGAGCTAGTGATGTTCATTGTATACATGTTTCTTGGAAATTTTACTTAATATAAGAAGCCTTATGGGCCAACACATTCTTCATGCATGGATTATGGATATCTGTAAGACTATTCTGTGAATGTTTGTAATTCATGTTTTCTTTCATCTATGCTAAAGTAGTTGAATTGTTTTGGTTATTCTGATACTTATCATATTTAGAATGTGTTGTAATTTCTATTACTGATGTCACATCGTCATGGACCATTCCATTGGATATTAGATAGATCCTCCTCATTACATTGGTAGCACCGATCGTCCCATCTATGTGGAGTATTCTTCTTGATGTTGTACGGATCCTTCTCATTTATGTGTGTCTCTACTATGGTGGTACTACTACCTCTCTCTTAGAGGCTCACTTTTCCTCCCCTCTGCAGTGAAATAACTTTGACACATATATGATCGAACACTCACTAAGCACACCCCCCTTGCTTTTCAAAGGCACATTTGTATTCCTCTCTCTTGCTCATAGCTAGAGCCAAGGAATATCTTTAAGAATACATGGCAACCATGCTGATATTCTAGATGGGGCTCATAATCTGAACTATGTGAGGTCTAATTCGGACTTCACATTAGGACGATGCCTTGGTTGATGAATTTCCAGCACCATCAACAACTGGAACTAGAAGGAGGTCCAAATGATAAGTTGAGCTCGTTGAATCTATTTTGAACCTCTTATCTAAAATGGCTCATCCTCAAAAACTACACTCGAGGTGTTTTTTTACTTTATATATTTGTCAATTTTCAACCCCCGATGAGCCTCTCTATTACTTGTCACGGTTAATGTTTGATGGTGAAGATGGAACATCCATAACCAACCACATTCTCATTTTCTTAAATTTTGTGAATCTTATGAAATCGATGATGAAGAGTTTTCTTGTGTGCTTTTATTCCTCAGCCTTGGAGGTCATATTAATTGATGGTGTCATACCTTACAACCTGCTTCCATCCATTCTACTCATCATGTCCTCAAGGAGATTCATCAAGTCCTTGATAGGTATAATTACTAAGATGTCTGTCAAAAAATCAATCACTTAAGAATGAAGCCTAATGAATCAATTGAGGATTTTTCTGATCATTTCCTTCACCTTTGTTATGAATTTCCTGAAGAAGATACAAATTGAGATTTCTTAAAACAAGAGTTTGAGCGCTTGTTTATTTACACAGTGAACCTGAACCCCCTAATTTTCTTACTTCCTCAACTCTTGTGAATCATGAGACACCTCTAATTTCAGAGGAAGAATTTATTGCTTCTTTTTTTACTTTTCCTCCTCCTTTTCAAGTTTTGATGAGGGTGCCTCTATTCAATGGTAATAAAGTTGGAAAACTTGTAGATCAAATTCCTGATCCATCTTCTCATTCTTCTTCCATTTCTCATTACTTGGATTCAATGGAGGAAATCTCATAATGGCTCATGAAGTCCATGGTGAAGAATAACTTCTCCATTCCACAACATGATGTTATTATCCATAAATCCATCTTCCAATCTGATATATATATATTTTTTATCCTCTATCATCTACATGCCATGAATCTTTGTATTGTGATCTACCCAATAAATCTACTCCCCCAGCTTTTCACACTCTCGATTTTCGAGTTGTTAGTTCAAATTGTGATCAGGTACAAGGCAGACACATTACACAAGAAGAGGAGCAAGAAGGTGAGGATGCTTTCAATCTTTCTTCTATTTTCCAAAATAATCCATGTGAAGATGATGTGCTTCCATTCTTGGATGATTTTAAATCTGCTAATCTCGATAGTGAATCAAATGTAATCAATTCTTTCGATCAATCCGTAACATTGGGAAATAATCATTATGTTGGTGATAATTTTTTTGATGTAAGTGATGAAAAATGCCCAATTGCATCATCTAATCTTTCGGTTTCTCATGAAGACGTTACTTTAGATCCATAATCTGATTCGGTCAAGGAATTTGTTCTTACCGAAACTTCCTCTTCATCTCACTACCCCTTGTTCTCTATCATTGGTGATGAATCTACTCACAACAGAGATACTCCATGCTCTTCAATTCCTTCATCTGATGAGTTAACCTCTCAATTGGCACAAGGTGGCAAGATTATCCATGATGCAAATGAAAACAATCAAATCATTGAGTACTCTTCCCATCCCTTATCATCTCTTCCCCTGCATGAAGACAACTCTCCAAACTAGCTTGCTCATGATATTTTTCCAATTCATCTACCTTCATATTTGCGATCAGACAAATCTTTCAACTTGAGTAATCTGGTTGTTGAAGTCGAAAAATCTGATAAAATTAGTGACAGAGATGGCTACCATCCAGTTAATAGTGATCTCAACGAAATTAGTGAAAGCAATTTTCCTCACACCATGCATGATTTGGTTCAATCTTCGAAATGTGATTTTACAATCCTTGAAGGTTCCAAGACTTGCTAGAGAGTCAAGGCACTTCAACTTCCATTGATGGTTATGTCAAGATCTTGAAACTTGGGTAAGACTCCCAAACTTAGTCATGTTTGGATTTTTTTTCAAAACTCCTCTTTCAACATGGTTTCACTCTATGTAAATTTTTTCTTGAAATATATTTGGCATTGTGGATATGATCTTTCGAACTTTCAAGGATTGATTTTTGATGGGATTCAAAATTATTCATCTTCATGCAAATCTCTTGTAAATAAACATGGGTTCAGAATATGTATCTCTCATAGAATCATGGAACTGTGAAGTTTATTATTCTAAATATTATCTTTGGCCAAAGGAGTCATACCTGTCACACTCTCTTGAAAACAATCAACTCTTGATCCTTCTTGTGAATATCCTGGTGTTAATCCTTTTCCTCATCACATCGGAAATCCTCTTGAGCATTAGTGAATGCATGGATTATTTGATGAATCAAATTCTTCTTCACTTGTTTTACCCTGATTGGTTTCATGTGTTTTTATACTAGCATTCATTTTTACTTCATTTGACAATTATGATGCTAGTGCAATGTGTAACTAATTGCAAGAAAATTATTTTTTACACTTGTCACATGAGGAAGATGATTCTATTATGTAGATAATTTGTGGAACTGTTCAATTTGATTTATCTTTGGTAATTACAAACCTGGAATCTCATGCTTTAATCATCCCATCTGATCATGATTCTGTTTCTGATGACTCGTTTAAATTACTATTTTCTCATCAACACATCTAATGAAAGTCGTTTTACATCCTTTGATTTTTATGGTTTAACATCTCACTATCCGAGTACTTTTCAAGCGGTTGAGGCACTTCCACACTCGCGGATGACTATGTCAAGTCCTCCCTGCCTTGACATGCCTGTTGAATATGATCAGATATATTTCTCCTCACAAGATTCTCATCGTAATCCCATGCCTTCAATTGAAAATTCATCTTTTCAAAGATTTCGAGGTTTTCAAGAGGATTGTCATGAGTTTTATGATCTAATCGTTGAATGGTTGGAGCAATATTACTTGGCAGGCTTCGTCGCAAACAGTAAGTTTCGATCTTTTTGTGTGCTTGCTAAGGAGTTCGGTGTAGTTGAAGACACATTCGCAAGAAGCTTCTAAGGTTTGTTGAATGATGGTTTTCATTAAAAAGGTAAGAATGTGAACTAGTTAGAAGTAGTGGTTATGGCCTATCTTTTTGCTAACATGCAGACCTTCAAGTTTTTGTGCAATCTATTCAAGTTATTATCTTTCTATTGCACATTGTTTTATATTTGTTTTAATCGATCTCATCTCTGTGATTGCAGGTCAAGAACAATTACAGTGGCTACATTGGAAATTACATTATACGTGACGCTGACCTTCTAGCTGTTAGGCTAGGAGTAGGATTAGTTGCATCATAGTTTTCCCTCTCTTGCAATCATCCCATGCTTTTTCTCTTCAATCTCGCTTGTCTTCTTACTCTTGTCTTACATTATTTTTTGGTTGATCCTATTTTTCTTGTGCTTTGGTTTTTCTTTATTGTTGTATTGTGTCTTTTCTTTTTTTGTTCCATTAGGAAATCCATGCATGGAGATGCTTTCTTGGCCCAAAAGGGAATGTGGAAAAATAGAAAAGGACTTTGTAACACTGCAAAATTTCACTAGCTCTATGTCCTTCTTCCTTGTCTCGGTTACATATTTTGGTCGATGATGTTATGATGGAGAATACAATTTCTATAGGGATTAATGCACGGGTGTTTGGTGATGTAGAAACCCTTAAGGATCTTCCTGGTATCCTTGGAAGACAATCAAATTAGCTGCAATTGTCACAAAGATACATGCATATCTATGCTTAACAAATGAATATCAAAGCGAGAAGGAATTATTACCTCGAGTCTTAGTGTGGTGTTGCTGGAGAGAGCAATGCTGCTAGGCGAAAGACCCCTAAGCCAACTTCAAATCAAAACTTGCACATAGAAAAGACAAGTGTAATATCACAGAATAAAACCTTAACAAACAATGCATGAACATATAAATATACATAGTTTCATATAACTAAGCCACTCATGCTAATGATATTGAATAAACATACAAACCAGTCATACTATGAACATTTCGGAGTGGACAACACAACTACAGTTCTATATTTATGTAGAAAGAGTGATTACAACCATCAGTTACATCAACCTTCCCTTACCCCCCCAGCTCCTCTCTTTCTCTCTCCCTTCTTAACCTCTTCTGATGCCTTAGTCTAAGACTCTGCACGATAGTTAAATAGGAAATCCTTTCAAATGGTTCAACCTCTTTCACAATGGCCCTAGCCTTGCATATATAGCATGTGAGGTTAGGGTTGCCAAGTCCTTCATGAGTTCCATTAGGAAAAATTAGTGATGTTTCCATGCCTTTGTGCTCTTTCCCATTTGCATACTCCATTAGGAATTAGTAATTCCCCCAAACAGGTCAAGTTATGATGTTTCCCTGCTTTTATGAGCTGACATAGGAGAGAATCTAGGGATATTTTCTCAGTCAACTCATTCCCTTGACCCATAGAAACCCATTAGGGTTCACTAACGCATCCTTAGCCTTGCTAGGAAGCTTTATAAAGCAGGTTTTTAGTGTTTAGGTAGCATTAGCTTGACAATTGGGCCTGTGAACTTGGTCAGTCCTTCAGTCATCATGTCTTTCTCCTTTGAGCTGAGTCCAAATAAAGAGAAATGTATGCTCAATAGATGTTTTCCTCATTTTGTTACGAGTATGAGGATATGGAGTAAACTCGATATTCGTCGTGAAATTTTAATGAGTCACGTGACGACAAACTCAATAGACCTTCATCGAATTTTAACGAGTCAAATGAAGAAAACTCGAGGTATATTTTTCAGTTTAGTGAGCAAGGAAAAATAGGTAAAAGAATCATTCATTCCTTCTTTGTAGATTTGACAAGCCCAAAGAAGGGAAAAACTAGGGGATTTTTCAATTTAAGAGCAAGAAATAGTCCCAAAAAAGAAAGCGCTCATATCGTCGTTGTAAGTTTTTAACGAGCCCAATGACGAAAACTCAGGGTTTTTTCGATTTAACGAGCGAGAAAAGTTCCTAAAAAGAATGCTCGAAGCTTCTTCATAGGTTTTTAATGAGCCTAAAGAAGGAACCTGTGGTTTTTTCAATTTTATGAGCGAGAAAAAAGTTCCAAAAAAGAATTCTCAATCGATCTTTTTCAGTTTAGTGAGCTAGAAAAAGAGGGAAAAAGAGTTGCTCAGACCGTCGACGTAAGTGTTTAATGAGCCCGACAACAAAAAACTCGAATATTTTTCAGTTTTAGAGCGAGAAAACATCCCATAAAAGAAAGCACTCATAGATAATCGCACATGGTCATTTATGTCATTCAATCCTAAAAATTATTTCATCAAAACATGAGCAATTCCTGCTAATATGGGGTCATGGCGCATGATAAGTATCATTGGAAATAGATTAATTCTACTTTAATTACTTTAATTAAGATAATTCATGTCTCCAAAGTGACTATAAGGGAGTTCTTAAGCATCCACTTTCACCATTTGCATCATTTGAGAGCTGTGAGAGTGTTTTGGAGCTAAAGAGGAGCAGATTTTTCACGGACGATTGCGAGAGATTTGACAACCATTCGATGTGCCATCAGTCCCAGGTAGATGCCAAAACCTTGATCTTGCATTATTCAACCTTTTTTATTAGCTTTTGGGGTGATTTTCTGGAGAACTAGGGACCCTTAGTTCATTAATTGCTCCTAATGCCCCCTTCAAAGCTTGTAGGGAGTGTTAAACGCCCTTTACGACTTGGTGGAGGGTGTTAATCCTCCCTGTGTATCACTAGGGGGGGCATTAGTGCATGAGGGCACACCCCAAAACCCCATGCAGTGATTTAATGAGCATTTTTGCCCCATTTGCATTGATTTTTGGGTTGGTTTGTGCAGGTTTTGAGCTATTATGACTAGTCTATGAAGAGAACGGGCCCATGGCCGACAAGAATTGTTGATGCAAAATTATCCTGCTTGCATACTTGCATTGCGTCATTGTGGGTTGATGAAGTATGCTCAGTTGGACTTGATGAAAGGTCATGAGGACTTTTTGAGCTCGATTATCCAGCGCTGGGATGAACACGAGCAAGTGTTGAGGATTGGGGATCATGAGTTGGCCATTGATCGAGATGATATATATTTCTTGACTAATTTGCCGTGAAAAGGAGCAAGGGAAAACCTGACTGGGGGTAGGCCTGATCCTTGATCCAGCCTAGAGCTAGTTCGAGCTTACTGCATCCCCGAGAGCGGACTCGTCAGCAATAGAGTCCCTATAGAGAGGATTAGATCTAGATCTATGAGGGTCATTTTATGGATGATTGTGCATTTGTTGGGGTCGAAGAGTCCCCAAGTTGCAACAAATGTCCAACTGTTGCTTGCAACTAACTGTGTCCAACCGTAGATATTCAACTGGTGCGAGGCAGTGCTTCGTTAGTTGAAGTTAGAATTAACCGCATGTGTTGGCTTGAGGGGGCCTGACCTAGGTTCAACGTTAAAGAGCCAAACAAATCCCTACACTACTAGCCCTTTTGGCATCAGCCTGCGGAGCACAGACCGAAGTCTCACTCAAACCAGTATGGGGGGATGCTAGAACCAAGTCTCTACACCCTGAGATGGTTTTGATGTCGTTTACTTCCCTCTATCCCTGTCTTCGCGCAGGTTTCTTCTCTCTGGGGCCTGCGAGATGAGCCCTCTATTCCAACCTTCAGTACCTTCGTGAAAGGTTATGATCAACCTTCGCACAACCCTAGCCTATTACTCAAGTACTTTCACATTGCTATGGTAGCGTGTCATACAAATTCCCCAATTAATCTAAGTGACTTGCTTATCTTATCAAACAATTATAGTTAACACCATGTAAACAGATACTCATAATTGTGTTCAATTATTCAATGTAATTAAGGATAGTCACGCATCATATAAGCACAATAAGGGAAATTCATACATAAAATATCCAGATGTATCCACAGAACAAAGACAAAGAAATTGCAGAATATCACTCTTTATTAATATATTCCAAGTGTTTACAGACTTTGTTCACGCTACACACATAGCTGCAAGGGCCGCCGTACTCAGCTGTGGACTTCTAACCTAGGCCTCTGCGCACTCATCTACACAGCCTCTACCTACGCTACAACCCAAGACTTAGACTTCTTGCTTCAAAGCTATGACTCTCTTACATTATTCATCATTCTATGTCTCTATAACTACTTATATCTTAGCTCTTTTTATACAATCCCATGGTCTGTGGACCATGGGTAGATCTCTTACAACCAACTTTACTTTACAGAACTAAGGGCAGAATACCCTTTTTGACACATGACACCTTCGCACTCCGCGACCACAAAATGCAGAGTCTTTACAATTATATTACAAAATTTTACTCAAACATGGGCTTTTAGCCCCAAAACTTCCCTTGGGGGATCCTGCTCCCAACAACATGCAAGACTCAAACCCAACAGAGTTTTGGGTATGGCATTCTCATTGTCTCATTCATACTAGAGAGGGTACCTATTATGCGCCTGCAGATGAGCTTAGGTCCAGTCAATCCGAGGAATCCTAGATAGAGGCGATGGGCATTACTTGATCCTCACACAGAAGGAGGACCTATCTGACATTTTTTTGAAGAAGATTTCTTCGAATGGCTTAGTGGCCAGATTGTGATGATTAACGACTATGCCTACGAGGGCATGGACTTCATCGGTGAACCTGACTTTATTTTTCCGCCTGGAGCAAATTGGGGGCCTCAAGGTAAGAATGATTTTTGAGAGTACTTAAAGTATTTTTAAGCTTTTGAATGTTTATGTTGATTTTATGGGTGAACAAGTACTGACATAAAGCTTTTTTCTTGACACAGATGTGGCACTGGTACAACCTGCAGGCGAACCTCACTATGTGAGGTGAGGAGGCCAACTACTTGATGGTGGAGGTGATGTTGAAAGTCTCTGTGAGGTTTTAAGGAACCTGGAGGGATTGAGCATGGGTGTGCCCCACCTTCCTATGAGGGATATCCCTGCCCATATGCAGCGGCACACATTCGATGTGCCTGAGTGGTTTTTGGTTCCTCTTCAGAGGATAGCTAGAGCTGTGTTATCATTTCATGAGCAGTAGGCTCTATTAACAGGTGCTTGGTATAGCCAACAGGTGTTTATATCTAGGCTTAGTAGCCATTTTGTACTTAAAACACCCAAGTTTTCAGAATATTTTGTTGTAAAAGACTAGATTCGATATATATATATATATATAGTAAATATTTTAACTGTGTAAATATTTACTTACATACATGTATCTATAGTGAATGAGACAGATGCCAATCTAACACATAGTTTTCCAATGAATCAACAGCTCTATTAAATTCTCTAGGAATGTGTTCATATGTGATAACCTCAAATTGACATTCCAAGAGTCGTACCCTTAAATAATGACGTAACAAGATTGGATTACAAACGTGATAATGATTTGTCAATTGCATAACAATAAGCTGAGTCTAACCTGACCACCAGATTGGAGATGTCCCTTGGTGATGCTTCAGTGAGAAGTGAAATTATAGACATATACTTAGCAATATTGTTGGTGGAAGTACCAAGAAATACCCCCCCAGAACAAAACAATTCTGACTCAGGTGTGCAAATGACCCAAGCAGCTAATGCAATGTGCCATGTGTGACGACTGGCACCATCCGTGTATCCTACGTATGCTAAGGGTAATGAAGGAATCTACATTACGAGAAATATGTATGAGACAAATACTTCCATAAATACCAAAAAAAATCCAATGACATAAAAAAATAAGCAAAACTTATAAATACATAAAATTACAAAGCACATGCCTAGTGCAGTACTAGGAATAATACGTTTTCAGATAGAGCCCATTTCAGGGCTCAGCGAGCGGGACTCCTTCCTAGTCCTAAAGTTAATATGCCCCTTTTGAGAGGGATTTCTTGATGACATATGGACCGAGCCATAAGGGTTGAAGTGTTCTTTCCCCCATGAGGTCATGTTTTTTATCGTAGAGTAAAACAAGATCTCCCTCTCAGTAAGAATGAGGCTTGACCTTTTTGTCGTACTAAGCTTTGACCCGGTGCTTGTCAGCTTCGAGTGCCAATTTAGCATCTCGATGCATTTCATCCAGTTTATTTAGGTATAGTAGGCACTCTTCTTTGGCAGTAGTGCCAGGCAAGAGTTCAACGACGATTTGTAAGGAAGGAATCTGACACTCAATTGGTAAAACTGTTTCCAGGCCGTAAGCTAGTTGAAAAGGTGTGAAGCTTGTAGCAGTTTTAACTGAAGTTTGGTATACCCATAGCGCAGGATATAACATTCGATGCTAGTGGGTTTTATGATTCCCTACAAACCTATAGATCATGGTTTTTAAGACGCCATTGATGGCCTCTACTTGACCATTAGCTTGGGGGTAGTAGGAGGATGATTGATCTTGGCGAAAACTGAGCAGCAATGTTAAGTCAAACATCATGTGATTCAGAAAATGAGACCCATGGTCTGTAATGATCATGGAGGGCACACCAAAGTGACAGATGACTTGATTAAACAAGAATAACGTTGCGGTTTCTCCATCGGCCCAGAAGGTGGGAAGGGCTTCAACCCATTTCCTGAAATAGTCCACAGCTACAACAATATAGTTGTGTCGGGAAGAGGAAATGGGGTTGCAAGTTACGAAGTGTATCCCCCATTTGACAAAGGGGGTGACAGAGATAACCAGGTGCAGTAGGGCCAGAGGAGCATGCATTTTCTTTGTAAACACTTGACAAGGATGGTATTGCCAGATAGCCTTGATACAATCTTTGAACAAGGTTGGCCAATAGTAGCCTACATGCAAAATTTTCTGAGCAGTAGATATGCCAGAAAGATGACCGCCACATGCCCCAACATGGCAGTCATTTAAAACATGTTCCACCTCCTCATGAGTGAGGCAATGTCGAAGAACTGTATCAGCACCATGACGATATAACGTATCAAGCAAAGTCTTTTGGTAGAAATCACATAAGAAAATGTTTTGGCTAACGTATTTTGAGCCAACAAGTATGGTTCATCATCAGGACCAGATGAAGAGGAAGACCATGGCAAAGGCTTAAATAGAGAGCAATGTAGAGACATAATTTCAAGTAATGGCTATATTTGAACAATAATATTTAAATTATAATATTAATTTATTAATATATTAAAAACAAATATTATTAAGTAACGGCTGTATTAAACGGCTAGCTTTTGAGAAAATATATTTTAAATAATGATATTATTTCCTTTAATTTCTTAAAATATTAATAGGTAACAGCTATAATTAAATGGCTAGCTTTTGAAAAATAATATTTAAATTAATTTATTAAAACAAAATATTACTAGTTTTTGAAAAATAATATTTAAATAATGATATTAGTTTATTAATTTATTAAAAATATTAATATGTAACGGCTAAATTAAATGGCTAATTTTTGAAAAATAATATTTAAATTAATTTATTAAAACCAAATATGAATATGAAGGGTGTTTACGTTATCCCATGCTCTTGTGGGACTCCCTACATTAGTGAGACTGGTCGCTCGATCAATCAAAGGATTCGTGAGCATGCTGCTGACATCAAGCATGGTAGGACCCGCTCCTCTGCTTTGGCGGAGCATGTAGATAAATCTAAGCATAACATCTACATTGAGGAGGCCCAAGTCGTTGCTAGGGTTAGTCATTTCCATCATCATAAATTGAGGGAGACCCTAGAAATTGAAAAAACACCCAATAATTTGAATAGAGATGATGGTTGGAATATTAGTAGAAGTTGGGTCCTTGTTCTGTCCTCCTAGTTTTTTAGGCTTCTTTTTAGGATTTATTTTGTTTGTTTGTTTATCTATGTAGATATTTTCATCATTTTTAGTATTTGTTGTTGATTTATTCTTCATTAGAGTTTATTTTCTTGATCCTTCGTGTTTTTAATGTATTTTATCATCCTATTCGTTCCTAACTCCTTTTAGTATTTTTGTTATTTGTTTAATGGGCCTGAGCCCCATATTTTATTGTTGACCCCGTTTGTTTATTGATTATTTTTCTTTGGATATATGTGTGTGTGTGTGTTTCTATTTTTATTTATTTATCTTTGCATTAATTATTTTTAATTTATTTTATTTTATTTCCATTAATTATTTATCAAATGATCATGTCTCGATTAGGGTCTTGACTCATTTTTATAATTTTCACTCCCCTCCTTTAAAGTTTGACTTCTATTTTTTTAATTAATTTAAATATTATTTCTCAAAAACTAGTTGTTTAATACAACAGTTACTTATTAATATTTGTTTTTAATAAAGTAATAAACTAATATCATAATTTAAATATTATTATTCAAATATAGTTGTTACTTGAAATTATGTCTCTACAGTGCTCTTTGTTTAAGCCCTTGCCATGGTCTGCCTCTTCATCTGGTCCTGAAGATGAACCACACTTGTTGGTTCGAAACACGTTGGCCAAAACATTCTCTTATGTGATTTCTAACAAAAGACTTTGCTTAATTCATAATTAATCACAGAAGCTTGAATTCAGATATATAACATATCATTAAGCACTAAATAGTGTCATGCTTGGTGGCGGATGCGACAACAGTCACATAATGATAGTTCAAGGCAAAAACGTTATGCATGGAGGTAGACAAGAATGTCATCATGCCGAGGGTCAATAGTGTCAATAAGATAGACAGCTTCATCTGGAAGAGGATCATGGACTATCGCGTTAGAATCGACAATGGGAAGATACGACAAAAGTCTAGCAAAGACTAAGGAATTTTGCCTTCGTAGCAGTGAACACCAAATCAAATTGTTGGAGGATCACGATCCATTTGGAATATTTCGCTCCAATGACTTGATGAGACAAAATGTGTCTCATGGGATTCTCCAAGGCAATGACAATAGTCTGTCACAGCAGTATGTAATGTCGAAAATCATGTGAATATCTAAGTTCATTCCTAGCTAGGCCTTTCGACAGATAGTATATCGCTTGCTCACTCCGGTAATCATGAGTTTGAACCAAGACCATTCTTAGAGAGGATGGCGAGGCTACTAGGTATAGAAGAAAGTTGTGCCCATAGTTGGGAGCGCTAAGGAGTGGGGCTAATATAAGCGCCATTTTCAAGGCATCAAATGATCATTGAGCTTGATCATCCCACAGATACAACACTCCCTTCTTAAGAAGGTGCATAATGCCTTTCATCAACTCAGCGTAGTTTATGATGAACCATCGTAAGAAGTTTTCTTTCCCTTGCAAACGTTGGAGCTGCAGAATGGATTGTGGTTCGGGAAATTGAATAATTGCCTTTACCTTATCGAGATCAACCCTAATCTCGTATTTGGAGACAATTAATCCAAGTAAGCGTCTCGACTCGACAAAGAAAACACATTTATGCAGATTCAAATCTATGTTATAAAATCGGAACCTAAGAAAGATAGCTCTTAAATTATCTAGGTGTTGCGCTCGCTTCTTGGAATGGGCTGGAAGGTCATCCAAGTAATCTTGAACATTATGTATGATGAGGCACAATACTTGCTAAGGTTTTGCAAATGGGATAGCAAGCTAAGTGGGATTGTTTGTGGGGAAAACTCCATAGTTAAGCGCGCTTGAGCCAGAGGCGATCTAGGATGGGTGACCTCCCTGGAAGTCCTAGTTACCTGGTGCAAGCCCCGGAAGTGATGATTGATGCTACGTGATTCATTTCATTAGTTTCAATCCCACTTCTTCACCCCTGTGAGCATCACCCGATGCAATGAGTGCTAAGTGAACTATTCAAAAATCATGAGAAATTAGTCAGTTACGACTACCTCTCATGGAAATGGTCATAGATGAATGACTTACTTAATGCAGTTGAATCCAAAAATGATATCTGATATGTCTGATATCATGAAATGCATAGTCCATGGCCTTTTGAAATGTTGCTCCAGCATTCTTTAAACTGAATAGGAGCTTTCGACAGGCAAAGATTCCCCATGGGAAAACGAAGGCGGTTTTGTGCTGGCCTTTTGGTTTTAGAGCAATATGGTTGTAACTTGAGAAACCATCCATGAATGAGAATGATTCGCAACTGGCGCAATCATCGATGATTTGGTTGATGAACGATGTCAGATAATTATCCTTCGGACACACGGTGTTAAAGTCTCGATAGTCGACACATACACGGATGGTTTCTTGTTTCTTATCGACAAGAACCAGATTGGAAACCCATTCCGTTAAGGGAATGGGATAGACAAAACCAGCACGTAACAACTTTTCCACCTCAGTCTTGATGGTTGCCGTTTTGCACGGGTGGACTAGTCGAAGCCTTTGGCAGATAGGTTTAGCATTGTGGTATATCTTTAGCTCATGCTCAACAATAGAAGGATATATGTTGGGCATTTCCTCATAAGACCAAGTGAATACACCGCAGAATTTCTTAAAAAAGTAGGTGAATCTCGCAATTTCCTCAGGATTGCATTCTGCTCCAACCTGGATGTTTTCTACAATGCCTATCGTGACAAAAATATCAATGAGCAATGTCTTTGAAATATTTCCCATGTTTTCCTCTGAGTCCAAAGTTTGGATAGTCGTGTAAGGTGAGGAAATGATTTCAAGTGCGTCAAATGATAGGATTTGAAGAGGCATCATGTCCGAATCAAATATCGAAACACAATGGTGAGATTCCTCCCAAGGTCACTCTTCTAAACACATGATATCTCTAATAGATTCATCCATAGGTAGGACTTGATTGAGGAGGTCGAAAGAAGGAGTAGTTATGGGAGGAGCGGTGGTACTGTTGGCCATGACCAAAGTGACTGGAGATTCGGATGCAGATTGAATGGTCTGGTAGGCCAATTAAGTTGGTGACAGTGGCATTTGTTCTCTGTAAGTGTCAATGTTTGAAGGGGCCAGTAGGATCCAAGGATTGGCCAGTTCATGAGGAATGGATGAAAGCATATTGATCGTCTGTGGAACTGGAGGTGGCAGAAGAGGGAAACAACCAATCAGGGAAGAGCCCTTCAATAGGCCAGTATCGATACTGACATAAGAGTCAAGTACACCACCCACTAAGGGTACAGAGCCGCTGGGTAATGGGGAATAATCATGGGTGCAAAAGGATAGCTGGTCCACTGTGACTATCTTTCCATCCAATGGAAATAGGATGATGTGAAAGACAGTAGACACGATGGCAGTCATGGCATAAGTCCAACTGTGACCCAACAATAGATTATAGTCGAGCTTTCTATCTACAACTTCGATGTCCACCGTTACCTTTTTCCCATTCAAGGTGATGGGGTAGCTAGCTAGGTAACATTTTCGGATGAAAGTGTGGTCGTCGAAAGCTTTAAGGGAATTTGATGGTAGGGATAGGTTTGGAGAACCCAAAGCGAGCCAACATGAAGTTAACATTATGCAATTTGAAGCACCTTCGTCAATGAGAGTTCTATGTATTCCTTTCCCTTTTGAAAATATTTGCACCTGAAATGAAAGCTGGTGTGAAAGGGAAGGTTTACATTTTTCCATGTCGAAAATTGAAAGCATGGAATCCTGAGGGTCGATACCACCAATTTCCGAAAGCAAAGCTTTCCTTTCTGCTGGATAGGTTTGTAATACTTCAAGCACCGACATAACTGATGGCGCTTGTGCCAAATATTCTACAATACTGTAGCTTTGGGCAGCATGTGCAGATGTATTGTGCATTGTGCGACGAAGTGCCACTTTAGGGGGGCGAATCACAAGATCAACAACTAACCTTTCGATATGAAGATCGTTAGGCGGTGATGGGTTTTGACATAAGAAGGGTTGCTCTACATGAGTGACTGGAGCTCCATACGATTTGGCTCTGGTTTGTAGATCTACCCTTTCAAAGGTATAAATGGTAGATGGTCCTTTACCAGCTGAAGGATGTTGCAAACTTCCATTTCCCCCTTGCGGGGGTTGGGGTTTGTTTGCAATAAGGTGTTGTTGCTACTGAGCAGGGAAAGGATTATTCAGGATATTGGGGGTCCTGCTAGTGCCCTTTTTAGAAATGAAAATTATGCATTACTGAAGACGCGGACAGTGATAGGTCATGTGGTCTTTGGCATAGATTTTGCAAGGGAATTTGGCAAGTTTATCCTTTCCATAGTTAGAGGGAACAACAACCTTCTACTTTGGGTTGTACTACTTTGTTAACTACTCTTCAGAAGGAGCGATCTTTTTCTTATTCTTCTTATTCTTACCACCGGTTTTTTGTGTAGACTGCACAGAGTTTATCGCAGTGGTAGGAAGAGCAGTTGATTTGGTAGAAGGGTCAACTGACATTTGGGCAATGTGACCACTAAGTTGTTTTATAGCAGCCCCAGAGGTTGTGCTGATAATCCCATCAGCGTGCACTCTGGGTTGTTGAGTAGCAGGAGCATTGGAGTTACGAGGGGCATTGGGAATAACATCATATAAAGTGTCAAACTATGAATATATTAGATCTAAGTGCTGGTCACAACGAATGGATTGGTATTCTATGGCCGCACCACCTAAGGCAACATCTTTAGTGATTTGGGGGGTAGAGACTTGTAGAACCAATCCGCTAATAGATAGTCTAGGAGGGGAGCTTTGACTAACCTCTGCCTACATCTCCATTCATGTATATGATCAAAGATATGGGTGGCGATGTCTTGACGTAATGAAGTGAGGAGTTTTGTCCCAATTTCATAGCGGGTGGGTAGCTGGAAGTGCTTTAAGAATTCCATCACTAAAGTGCCAAAGGTATTGACTGACGTGCGTGGTAACTCAATGTGCCACTTGGCTGCATTACCAATAAGCGTGCGAGGAAAGAGATGCAGTCGGATACTATCATCCACCATGGAGTTAGAAACACACCATAGATGATAGGTGGTGATGTGTGTACCTGGATCCTCCCCTTGTTTCCCTTCAAACTTCGGGATGTCTGTCAGCATTTTATGTGGGATTGGTGGCCAAAGTAAGTTGTGTTAGATGAGGTCATTTGTAAGTTTGTACAAGTCGGGGATATCAAGTGTTGCCAAGAAAGGCAAGTTGTTTGATGCCCTCGAATCGGACCAAGGCGATGACATATGACTTGAGGATCCTTGTGGTCCTCCCATCGTGTTGTTTCCAATATTATACACAGGTTGCATGGTATAGTAAGTTCCTTGGGGTATGGTATTGTATTGTGGGTTTCCATAGGGGTTATTAGACTAGGGGATGGAAATTCTCCCAGAATAAGGAGTGCTCCCTTGACTCATTTGAGGTTGTGAGTAGGGTGCCCCTATGGAATGGTTGGGAGCTTGTTGAGGGTTCCCGCTCGCCACATAACTAACCATAGGTCCTTGATTAACATAAGGAGGGTTCATGTCATTCAATGACTGACCATGAAGACCTGAAAATGAAGGGGAATCTGTTACGTTCCCGACCGGTATATGCATATTGGGAACTGTACCCCCAGATACCTGAATCAGGGGGTTAGAACTATACAATAGATGCCAACCATAGAGTTGGTTGAAGGGACCCGTGCTAACCGTGCTATATTGAATGTTATAAGGAGCACTATATGTAGCACTTGTCGAAGGTCTAGGGGCTGACACAAAAGGGGCAGAACCCAAAATGTACTAGGTTCCACTTGTGGTGGGTGTCACGATAGGGTTTGAACCTGGGACAGATGGGATAGCAGGGTTCACCATTAGAGGTGCAGTACTGACTATCGACTAGGGAGGTGGTGGTGGACCAAAAGTGTCCCCAAAATCCCACGACTCGTTAGTCGTCGATGGGATGGGTGGAAATGTTCCAACAGAAGACAAAGGAGGTATAAATGCAACGGGAACCAAGAGTGGTCCCAACGGATTCATGATTGGAGGATTGTATGGAGGAAGAAATCCTTTAGTAAAGAAATCCTCCAGTAAGCTTGAATCGTGGGATGTCCAAATTGATTTTGTGTTAGATATCAGAGACTAATTTCCCGAAGATGGGGAATCTAGCTCACTGGAGCTCGGTGGATCCTCCACAATGAGTGGGGGAAGTCCTAACAATCGTCTAGATTGACAACGAGGGCTAGATGTAGCCACGTTGGCCGATAATTTTTATCAGTAAATTTTATAGTGATGTTTATTAAAGTCTCGATGATAACACTCTGGCACTTAAAAAATAAAAAATACACTAAGGAAATCATTCAACAAGCAGAGGGAAATGACCTTGTTTAATAAGCACCGATCACCAGAGATGAAGCCCAGTATCACAATGAATATCAGAGAGAGTTGGCCAAATGTACAGTTATGATTACTCTTGAGCTTCACTCGAACCTCAGATTAAGGGGCCAAGTACTCTCGTGAAGACGAGCACCCTCCCAAAAATCTAAGACATAGTAGGTTCATCTGTGTTAGGCATCAGGGAAGCTCGCCCTAGTCACCTTGTGTTCATCCCTAAAAGTATGGCCACTAAGGATACCTCAAATCACAAACACTACCAGGGGGGGACATAGTCACAGATAGTATGTTGTGTGGGTAGGATACCTGAGTCCTTGCCTTAGCTCCGATATCCCTGAAGGGATCCTCAATACACAGAATACCCAAAGGAGATGTAAGCAAAGGCGGGCTACCTTCACTTACAGTCTGATGTTGTCTCATATTTAGCTTCTCTTTTACTGGAGTGGTCTCAGATAGTATGAGTGCAGAGGGATTTCTCTCTTTAATGACACTAGTTTCGGTGTATGATCTTGGGCAATTAACTCACACTACCTATCCCAAGATCTTAGCCTAAACTAATGTGTGTTTAATCTAAAAAGAGTTGCTAATTGATTTTATTAGGTATATTTTAAATGTACTTCATTAGAGTCTTCGGTAGGGGTGTTGACGTATGAAATTATATGGGACTCTGACTCAAATCATGCAAAAACAATGCTTGCAAATTATCACTTTCGATGAATAAGCTGCTTCTATAAAGGGAGAGTCATTCATACGTCAATATATATACCATGCATCCTATTCAGTAAAACACTAGCATAACCGATAGAAATTCAATGCTCACTAACAACTATTGAAACCAAATAATGCAGATCTAACCAGCTAAGCAGAAAACAGTAAAAGAAATTGTATTTTTTCTTTAATGAAAACAAAAAATTTAAGAAGTAAATCTATTTTCTTTAAAAAAAAATTGTTCAGGACACAGAGCAATCAAACAAGTGCAGCTGCAGATCCCTGATCAGTCTACAA
The DNA here is from genome assembly GCA_000404065.3 of Pinus taeda. Lineage (NCBI taxonomy): Eukaryota > Viridiplantae > Streptophyta > Pinopsida > Pinales > Pinaceae > Pinus > Pinus taeda. Next base: position 143,207 of record APFE030817118.1, on the reverse strand, counting down.
GAATATTTCCCAACCCATGAGGTCACAAGGTAAGTTGTTTATCAAGAAATGGCTGACTAACGCTCTGTACTAGAGATTATAGATAGTTAGTTTTAGCACTAACACTCGATTTGTGAGGAGACGATGCTTTATAAAGCACTGTTGGCACTAGTAACTAGCATTAGTGAGGAAAAATACTAAAAAATGGGCTGTGGGGATCAGATCTAGGGCTGAGAACTGAGAGAAGGTTGTTGTATGGTCTTGAGTGGTTGGAAAGGGAATGAAGAAGTACATGAAGGCCTGGAAGAAAGAGAGATCTAGGAACTTTCTGGGAAAAACTATGGACCTAAGTTTAGTCCCCGATGGAGTTGCCAATTCTGCTATAGGGATTAATGCACGGGTGTTTGGTGATGTAGAAACCCTCAAGGATCTTCCCATGATCCTTGGCAGATAGTCAAATTAGCTACAACTGTCACAAAGATACATGCATATCTATGTTTAACAAATGAATATCAAAGTGAGAAGGAATTATTACCTCGAGTCTTAGTGTGGTGTTGTTGGAGAGCGTAATGTAGCTAGGCGGATGATCTGAAAAGGGGGCACTAAAGGCTTCTTATCAAGCTTACAAGAACCTCTCCCACTTCCAAAGCTTAAACATTCCCAAGATATTATGATTAACCAATTGTGGAATTAATAATGCTTGAAAATAGGTGTATGTTGGTGTTTATTTTTAACTGTTAATGTGCTTTAAGTTTATTTTCTCTAACTGATATAAAAACATATAAAAATAAATAAAGCTATAAGAAGAGCTTCGGCATAAATCACATGAAAGAGACCTTTGTCGACGCGTTTCGAACCAACTAGTGTGGTTCATCGTCAGGACAAGTTGAAGAAACAGATCTGGCCAAGCAAGTTAAATAGACTGAGCAGAGACTCTAACGGCTAGATAACGGTTATTTTTTACCCTAAGACCCAGTCCAACTTATATTAACAAATTTAATATTTTTATAATGGTGATAATCTAGAAATTAGCAAAATTAGGTACAATAACTTGATCTTACGTAATTTATTACTTAAATAACATTAGGTTATTAATCAATTAATATTAATGGTTATAATAAGTTAGTTATTAGTTTTACCATAATATCAACAAATAATAATAGTCTATTTCTAGAAAATGGTTATAATAAATTAGTTATTAGTATTATCATAATATCAAAAAATTAGTAATATAATAATCTATTTCTAGAAAATAGGTTATTAATGAAATGTTACAAATGGTTAAAATAAATTTATTATTAGATTTCTAGAAATTTGTAAGATTAGGTATCATAACTAGATTTATTAATTAAATAACCTTAGGTTATTAATCAATTAATATTAATGGTTATTAGTTATTGGTATTACTAAAATATTAAAAAATTTTAATATAATAATCTAAGAATTAGTTATAAAGAATAGTAAAAAATTCCTAGTAATGGTTATAGTAAATTTATTATTTGTTTGAGAAATTTTCTTTTTAAAAATAATTTCGGTTACATGGATTAATTATATATTCATGTTCCAAAAAATAAATAATTTCAAAGGTAAAAGGTATTTAATTGTAGAGTTAATAACTAAATATTTACAAGAATTATTTATTAAAGGCATGCTCATTTATGTAAAACTTTACTACTTACTATTAATGTACTATTAAATCATTTTTCTGCTTATAAAATTATTATATTTATCACTTCTTAATACTATTCAAAAGAGTTTAGAATTGAAATGGCATGATTTATAATAAATATATATATGTTATTTTAAAAGACTAGAAAGGCTATACTTTTTACTGCTAGATTAAGGAGCTGAAAATAACTTACTCAAAGGAAGAAATCATAAATAGAAACAAAATGACAATAATATGAATATAAGTATACATCTTAATATAGATACTCCAATAATAATGACGCTAAGAGTAAACTCAATAACAACAAACCATGAAAAGGACCGCCATCAAAAACCGGAGAAATTCAAAAAGGATTGATGAACTAAGATAAGAGAACTCGAAAAGAAAAAACTGACCGACCTAGAAGAAAGCATCCTAAGACGACAGAGCGGGGATCCAACTTCTGCTGACCTTCCACCGATCATCTCTGTTGAGATTGTTAGGTCTTCGCTCAATTTCAATAGCTTCCCTTAACTTGCGATGATGGAACCGATCCACCCTGGCAATGACTTTGGCCTCCTCTATGCAGACATGATGCTTAGTCTTGTCTACATGCTCTGCTAGGGCTAAGGATTTAGTTCTTCCATGCCTCAGGTCGGCTGCATGCTCGCAAATTCTCTGCTGGATGGAGCGCCCTGTTTCCCCTATATAGGGCGTCCCACAGGAGCAAGGAATTAGATAGACCCCCTTCATATCCTTGGGGTTAACAGGATCCTTTACCGACCACAGGGAATTACGGATGGTTTTAAGGGGCCTAAAGGTGGAGGGAAAATCAAACTTTTTAAGGATTCACGCAATTCTGTCAGTGGTCCCTTGGATATAGGGGAGATGGACACCTAAATGGCGTTCCTTAGGCTCTTTCTTAATCAACGCATTTTTAGAGGCCCTAAGGAAAGCCTTCCGACCCAGGTGTCTACTATATCCGTTTTCCACAAAGACATCAAGGAGGTGGGATCTCTCTCTATCCAGGTTTTCATTATCCGAAATCCTGAGGGCACGCGTGGCCAAAGTGTTAAGAACTCCCATCTTCTGAGCAGGGAAATGATGGGAATCGGCGTGAAGATACTGCTCTGTGTGAGTTTTCTTACGGAACACTGCGTGGGAGAGAGAGCCGTCCTTCTTCCTAGAGATAAGAATATCCAGGAAAGGGAGGCTGCCATTGACCTCTTTTTCCATGGTGAACTGAATAGCTGAGGACTGGCCGTTGAGGTGATCCAGGAAACGATCCAGCTCCTCATGGCCATGGTACCAGATGACATTAGTGTCATCTACATATCTTTTCCACAACTTAGGAGGGAGACGAGCTGAGGCAAGAGCCTTGGCCTCGAAATCTTCCATAAAAAGATTTGCCACGATCGGGGAGAGGGGGGAACCCATGGCAACTCCACAAGTCTGCTCGAAGAACTCACCCTCGAAACAGAAGAATGTGGAAGTGAGACATACCTCAACCAGATGCGCGGTGTCCAGATCTATTAGGCGATAGATCACTTCCATGGCCTCTTTAATAGGAATGCACGTGTACAAGGAGACCACATCAAAGCTGACAAGAATGTCCTCAGGGTCCAGCCTAATTTCCTTGAGCTCCGAGATGAAGGATGAAGAGTCCTTCACGAATGACTCAGTGCGGCCTACCAGGGGCTTAAGCTTAAGAGCCAGATATTTGGCTAGAAGGTAGGTCGGACCCCCGATCGTGTTGACAATCGGTCTCAGAGGGACCCCTTCCTTGTGAATTTTTGGCACCCCATAGATTCTAGGAGCGATGGGATTGCTCTCAATGAGCTTGCGGGACTGGGCACCCACAGAGCTGCTAGACTTGATGGCTTGAGCCACTGTCTTAAAGATTTTCTTCAGAGGGTTCTTGGCAAGCTTTTTGAAACTGCCACTGTTGTGAAGATGATCTAACATCTTCTTACGGTAATCCTCTTTGTTGAGGATTACCGTAGCCCCTCCTTTGTCCGCTTTAAGGACCACTATATCTTCATTCTGATTTAAGGACTTTAGGGCATCGAACTCCTCCTTACTGAGGTTCCTTTGAGGAGGTTTAGCCTTTCTAAGGACCACAGCACAATCTTGTCTGATGGTGTCCTTAATATTATCCGGCAGATCTTTAATACCGTGCTCCACGTCACAAATAATGTCATCTACCGGGATTTTCCTCGGGGCAAGGGCAAAGTTTAAGCCCTTGCTTAACAGACCAAAAATTGAAGGGGAGAAGGAATAGCTTGAGAGGTTAGCCATCTAGGTGTCCATCTCCCCTATATCCAAGGGACCACTGACAGAATTGCGCGAATCCTTAAAAAGTTTGATATTCCCTCCACCTTTAGGCCCCTTAAAACCATCCGTAATTCCCTGCGGTCGGTAAAGGATCCTGTTAACCCCAAGGATATGAAGGGGGTCTATCTAATTCCTTGCTCCTGTGGGACGCCCTATATAGGGGAAACAGGGCGCTCCATCCAGCAGAGAATTTGCGAGCATGCAGCCGACCTGAGGCATGGAAGAACTAAATCCTCAGCCCTAGCAGAGCATGTGGACAAGACTAAGCATCATGTCTGCAAAGAGGAGGCCAAAGTCATTGCCAGGGTGGATCGGTTCCATCATCGCAAGTTAAGGGAAGCTATTGAAATTGAGCGAAGACCTAACAATCTCAACAGAGATGATGGGTGGAAGGTCAGCAGAAGTTGGATCCCCGCTCTGTCGTCTTAGCATGCTTTCTTCTAGTTTAGTCAGTTTTTTTTTTTTTT
>APFE030817118.1:84974-122439 GCA_000404065.3 Pinus taeda | reverse complement strand
CTGCGTACCCAGAGATAAACATGTTTTTAAGTGACTTTCTTTCTTTTGAAGTTTTGACATGAAGAGCAGAGGTATGGGGCTTGACAAAGAGGACAATATGGCTATTGTTGGGGCCATATAACTGCAGATAGTCAAGGCGACAAAATTCAGTGTAACAAGTCATAAGAGCTATTAGAGCAGAGAAGAACAATTGAAGCAGTATCAGAAGTTATACAGGGTAGGAGTGAAGAGAAGCCATAGGAGTAACAAGTCAAGACAAAGCAGATCTATCGCATGTGCTAAGAGTAAGAACCATATCAGAGATATCGCATGAAATATCAGAATGAGAAAAGACGAACACGCAATGAGGAAAGATCCAAAATGAGGAACACATCATCGAAGGAAGAGTGAAGAGTGTACGTAGTCATCGGAGAAAGTAAAGAAGAAAACAAAGAGCATAGCTATCGGAACAACGAGGGTAGGAGTGTATGTGGTTGAAGGCCCACACTAGATCCTAGTTATCGATCTCATTTTCAATGCTTGCATCACAGTTAACAGTAGGGGTTAACCCTATTGTTAACTTGTGTGCTAGTTGAAGACTGGTAGGCCGTAGATTTAATGACCTCGTATATCCAATGGATATCAAGTCACAAAATGATCAGACGTTAATCTCAAGAATGGACCCGAACTTTTATAGATCAAGGATTTATAATCATTATCGTCTTCGTAAATGCGGCTAAGCATCGTGCAAGTTCCCTAGCCAATATTTTTATGAACCATTGGATCTAGCGTGCCTTGATCAAACGGTGGAGGATTGGTGATTGGGTTTGTTGATCGAGTGGATCAAGAACCGTCAGATTAAAGATGAGATCAACGGTGGAGAAGTAATCCAATAATACTTGGGACTAAGTGGACCTGATTGAGTTATGAGAAGAAGCTTATTGGAATATCGCATTTGTCGCATATTGCTAGTCTTGAAGAAATGTAACGATGGTAAACCGTGATTGCTATTAAGGGGATGATGTGGTAGGTGGGACCACCCATTATATGTTTTCAACTATGATGATATATGAAGATTGATGATGTTGATATTGGAGGACAGAGTATGTTATGCAACACTTTTATAATTTGGCCTCTCTTCTGAATGAACGCGTCCTGTGAGTATTGGCGAATTCGAGGAGACAGAGGAACCTAAAGAGCGAGCACAGAGGAAGCTGAAAGCTCAAGCGAGCAAAAAGGAAGCCAAATATTAGGGGTATCGGGAATATATATGAGAGAATAAGGAGAGTTTATAGGTTGGTCGAAACTGTAAGAAATAGAGGAATTCGAAGGTCTGGCAGAAGTGGAAGAAGTAGGAAGACAAAAGTAAGTCATAGGTCTAGCGGGGTTGGGAGCAAAGAATTACTACCAAACAAATCCATACAATTTATAGCAGAGGGTTGGAGCCCTCAAGGTTGGTGTATCAGAACTAGAAGGATTGGTGTCCTGGGAGTTGGTGCTCCTAAATCCAAGGTTGGTGCCTTGACAAGATAGGGTTGGTGCTCTGGAGGTTGGAGCCTCACAAAAGGTCCAAGTTGGTGCTTGGAAACTGGTTGAAGCTATATATACATTGTACTTGATTTATTGCAAAGATTATATTAATATTAATAAAAGAATTAAATCCTATTATTTATTTCTGTGTTCTAAATATAAATTATTTAACAAAACGAATATAACAATTGAAAAGAAATACTGATTCACCCCCCCTCTCAGTATTTCCAACAACTACTCCCACTAGATGTGCAATATATATATGAGTACATAACATGGCATACATCAAGCTACCAACCACTAAATCATAAGGGAATTTTACTCATTTCCTCCTTCTTATCGTTATAAGGGCACAAATCATCATTAAGTTTGAAGTGTGATGCTAGAGGTGTGTTGACTCGTTTGACATCCTTCATATTGCAACTATATAATACCTTCTCGATAAACTTGTCTTGTGAAAACCACAATTTTTTGTTGTTTTTGTCAAATATAATCATCATGATCAATATTTGTTATGTTAGACCTAAATATTCCATTGAAAATGGACTACTCAAATAATTCTTCAACTTATAGATCATGTTCTTTTCATGCCCACAAATTAGCATATCATCCACATACAACAATAGTACAATATACTTTTCTTGGTCACACCTATTGATATAGACACAATGATCAACCTCTAGCCTTTTTAGGCCACACTCCATCATAAATTAATCAAATTTCATGGACCAATTGAGAGATGCCTATTGTATCCCATAAATTCTCTTCTTCAACCTGCAGACAAGGTTCAATTTACATTTTAACTTGAATCCTTCTAGTTATTCCATACAAATTCCCTCCATCAATTCTCCATGAAGGAAAGTTGTCTTCTGATCTCATTTTTCACATTTAAAGTTAAAGTAGTAGCAAGACTAAGGTTAACTCTTATGCATGACATTTTAATAAGTGAATTTATTTTGTAAACTCAATCCATTCTTTTTGGGAAAATTATTTCACCACTAGCCTTGCATTGTATCTTTCTTTCTTCTCTTCACTGTCATGTATAATCCTACATAACTATTTGTTTTATAGGGATATCTTCCTTTTGTAATCTTTCCCAATTCCTAAGTTTTGTTTTCCAATGGAGAGTCATTTTCTTCCTCCATTGCTTTCTTCCACTTTTTTCTACACTCCACTTCACAAAATTCCTAAAAGCAATCGTGTTCACCTCCATTAATTAGCAAAATATAATTTGAGAGTGGATACGATTGAAAGGACTTCTGAGGCCTACTAGACTTAAGATTTAAGACTATGGTGTCATGCTTTCGATCTCAAATTGTGCAGTAACACAACAATATATATATATATAATATATATTATATATATATATATACTATTATATAGAGAGAGAGAGAGAGAGAGAGAGAGAGAGAGAGATATATGCACGCACACACACACACATAAACATAGAGATGTAGTAGAAATAAAACTTCATTTCATCAATATCGAAGAATTGAAATGTGCTTACATACAAAAATGGAAATAAACTAGCTCAGTGATGGTATTTACTCTCTTAGAAGAGATGTAGTGCATACATGCCTCTAAAATATGTTACAAGGAGGCTCAAAGGCCTATTTATCATTGGAAAACAATGGAAAACCATAAACATCCAAAAACCTAACTGTAGGAGATGAAGCTCCAAAACGGTGGGCCCTGTTTGGGTAAATAGGTATGTCAACTTCCCAGGTTCATAACTTTGGCATATGATCTCCATTTGGCTATCATAATACCTCACTTTGAAGATCTCGAAGAAGAGTCCAAAAACCAAGATGCATGCTAATTTTGTGCTTTGATGGTCTCTCTGTTTTCCCTAAAATCATCTTTTAGTCCCTCAAAAAAGCTCTGGAAATGTAGGACTCGAAAAACTAACAAAAATAATAAGTTGTGCTACAATTAAGGAAAATCAAAAGAATCAACAGTGGTGGTCCAAGTGGAATAGGCAAGTGGCCACTAATATCCACTAGGATCAACTTTCTGATTGCATCTCTTGTAATGGCTACATCAAGTTTTATTCTTCTTGTTTTCCATGATTTTCCACTTGTTCTAGATCTTGTTCTTGAATTTACTCCCTATATTATTGAAATGGTGGGATATTTCTTTTGCTATTATGTAAACCTCATAACAAATTTCTTGACCTCCATATCACCTACATGCATTTTTTTAATCACCAAAAAATGATCACCTAGCCATTCCTAACTAGGTAGATCGAAATATACCATGTATTTTAATTTTACCATAGTATAATCACTTTCGTTGTGGAAAATCATTTGGTAAACCACTTTTATTAAATTATTTTTTGATTCAAATAAAAAAACTCCATGAGAATAATTAGATAAATCCTTATTTATTTAATTTTCTCTAGGAATAATTATTAAATCATTATTTAAATAATTATTCCTTCTCACATTTGCCTAAATCCCTTATGAATATTTAAATAAATTACTATTTATTTAATTTTCCTTATTTAAGTTATTAGAATAATCATTAAATCACTATTTAATAATTATTTTGATTTCACACCATTCTTAATTTTCACAAAATAATTAATAAATCATTTTATTTGTTAATTATTTCTAAATAAAGATATTTAACCAATTTAAATATCTTTTTCCTCTCCAATAAATATAATAAATTATTCCAAATGGTTAGATTTGAATTTGGTTAATATTATTTTATTATTCTCCATTTTCGAGATTACCTCCATACTTTGTTATAAATAGGAGGGTTTTTCATTCATTCTTCACCATGATCATAATCATCATCAACATTATCGTTTTTTCTTTGAGCTCCCATCTTGAGTTATCCACTTTGTTTTTAGGTTTCTCACATATTGAGAGAAAATGATTTTCTGAAGCATCAAGGACATCAAAGGACCCATCCCACAAAGGGGCACTTGCAGACCATTTGTAGATCTCCTTCACCAGGTGTTATTAATAAAATATTTATTCATTCAAAATTCTTTCCAATTGGGTTATTATACTAGATATTTTATATTGCTACTTTCTGTTATAGATTTTATCTACTTTTACTGCAGGTTTTCTATTGTGTTGTAGATCTGAATTGATAAGAGCCATCAACTTGTTGTTAGGGTCACCTGTCACCTAGTGACTTAAGTAAAGTAGTTTTTGTACACCTTTCAAGAAATCTCACACTAACAAATGGTGACTCCACTAGTGTAGTAACTTTGTTCTTGGGTGACTGAAGTTTCAAAAAAATTTAGGGATTTCTATAGCTATTTTTAGCCTCTCAATTGTTATTTATGGTATTAAACCCTATTTTGTCAAATTTCCAGATTCTGGTTGTTTTTTGGTCCTTTCTACAGGTCACAGGTACTAGTTGAGCAAAAGACGAAAAAATATGTGTGAGATCTACTGCTCGAGACTCCTGGGAGAAGAGCGCACTTTGTGGCCAAAAAAACGTGTTTTCTCATAAACAAGTCAATACACGCATTTTGGAACTTTTCGGAATTTTTTCAAAAAAAATGAGGATTGCCAAGAGTGTTGTCTGCAGATTGGTTTGGGCACTCCATTGTTTTTTTCAGTCTCCTTACGCATGAATCCACTTGATTTATCTCTTTGAGGAAGGGAAAATCCCCCTAGGGTTTAGAGTACACCTACACATTGTTAGGAAGAGATTTGTTGAGTGAGGAGTCTTGGGTTCTTGACATTTTCAGCCACTGATTTTCATATCTTATCCATTACTTTTTAGATCTTTTGAATACATTTGTTTGACCTTTTCTTCCTTTATAGTTTGGGTTTTCCTATTCCCCCTTAAAATCCCCTTGAGCATCCTAGTTCTTAGAGCTTCACACCTATCTTTTGTAGCATTTTTCACCTCTTCCTTTTGTTGTTTGACTACACCATTTACAATAGATTAGAGACTTTAGATCCCAATCCCATAACATTAGATATTTTTGGCATCTTTATGTGTCTTTCAGTAGCTTGTATTCCCTCTCTTTCTTAGCTTCTTAGTAGCCCTTGCGGGTGTGGTTTTGTGTGCTTGATTGACCACTTATTTTAATATCATTTTTAGATTCATTTACAGTATTTCAACGTTTTACTTTAGACAGCACGTGGCATCATGAAACATGCTTAATTAACTCATCCACTTGACGCATAATTTTCACACACTCACATCTTAAGTGAATGTGAGCTTGGTTAACACTGCCAAGCCAAGACTTGAAACACTACACCTTACTAACTAAACACACATAGATTAGGCCCACTTTGGCACCAGGTCCAAACAATATTTGTAGTGTAGGTGTAGGGTTGGTGGGATAGGCTTCCAATAACACTGATCGATCACTTTCATTGAGACATAGAATTTGACATATTAGGGAGCTTAAAATCATTCACCATCGCATGGTCAAAGTCAAAGTGCGTCAAAAATTTGATTCAAAGGGGGTTAGGCTAGGTCATCATGCGAGAGGTTCTCGTTAGGGCTACCTAACCCGTTGCAGGGAATTTTGTGTGGTGGCTGACTACCAAGAAGCTCAAGACTCAACCACCCTCATGGGATGAAGTTAACTGTAGTGACAATCTTAGGACAACACCTTATAGGACTGGTTGTGGGAAGTAGTTGGTCCTCTACCCCACCTTTCTTTGGACAACTCTGCTTTCAGGGATCAAAATTCATGAAGTAATAAGTTCTTTGGAAGGCCATATAAAACAATAGATCTAGGATTATTTAAGGATTTAGATCACCTATAGGCTAGAGGTATTTTTCTTTGATAGGTCGTGTTTGCTTGTATTAGAGTAACATCATTAAAATAGATAGGTTACATGGCACCACTGTACTTGGTGTTTTCTTGTTGTTTGTTTCTCTTTTTCCTATCATCACCATTTAGTAGAGACATAATTATGCCTCTTAGGAATTTGTTGCATAAAATTCGAGGTATTCACCCTCAGTTCCCATTAGGCCATATTACTCCTCCCTGTCGAGTTAGAGTAGATCCTACTAGCCCTCCATCAAGTCATCATTCTAATTCTGATTTTGATTCTACTAATTCATCCAGTTCATCCCCTAATTATACGTCTTCTCAACCCCATATCACCACCATGTCAGTCACTAATGTGGGTGTGGGAACCCAGGGTGGTAACCTAGGTCTGAACTAGGGTACCCCCACCAACGGAAACCCCACAAGCACGGTCACTCCTAGTCTCTTACTTCTTTCTATGGCTAGTTCAAGTCTCCCAAATTTTAGTTAGCCTATTAATGATCATCTTCTCCATGATCCCACATGGACAACGATGCCTCCTAAAATCCCTTTAGACATCCCAAAGTTTGGAGGTAATCCTCGAGAATATCCAACTAATCATGTTTTCTCCTTCCATATGTGGTGTTCATCAAATTCCATAACTGAAGACTTCATCTGTCTTTGCTTCTTCCAACACACACTCACTAGAGCTACTACTATGTGGTAGGTCAATTAGAACAGAGAAACCCATTCCACTTTAGCAACTCTTACCACAAAATTTCTTTCATATTTCCAGTTACCTCTCTTTTATGATACCAATACCGAACTTTTGACTTCTTTTCGTCAAAATTCTCCCACTTGCCTTTCTAACCATGTTCAGGAATGGTGTAGAAGGAAGAGCATCTATAGAGATCCTGACTTCGAAGACTAATTTTATATGGTTGGTTTCTTAGATAATTTTTTGAACCCATTGCAAAATATGTCACTTCTCACTTCCCCTAGTCTAAGGAAGAAGCACTCCAAATAGTTTTAATATTTGATCTAATTTATGCCCAGTCAGGCTATGTTTACAATGCCATCCCCGATCTACCTCAGCCTAGTCATGTTAATGTTTCGGTGGCATCATATGCCGCAGATGGAATAATTGGAACCCTTTCATAGCCTTAACCATATGCTCCACCTCGTATGAGTTATGATCCAACTTAGGGAGGGACCAGTTCCACTTAGAAGTATCCCTCCCCCAATCCTCCTCAAGGAAATCCTTATCCAAGTCCTAGCAAGCCATATGCATATTCCCATCCACATTAATATATGTGAGGGCCAATTTTTGCAACACCTATTTATACCAATGTTACCCCATCTCCTTATTATCAGTATGAACTGCCTAATGCTCCAACTCCTCCAACACCAGCACCCCAACACCCCATGCCCACTCCCCCGCCTCCACAAGGACAAGTGTATGCTCAACAGAGTGGACCTTATCCACCTAAACCTAAGAAAAAGAACAAGGGGAAGGGTAATAGGAACTAGAAGTCTCAAGGTAATCAAGGAAACCAAGCTCTTTAACCCAATGCCCCTCAAGGTCTGCAACCTAATCCCAAAACCTAGTAATAGGGTGATCTGAAAAGTATGGGAAGCTCAAGCAACTTCTCGAGGATCACAGCCCACCACCCCTCCTCCCCCTCCTACTTCATCTCAACCGACAGTACTTACCAATCCTTTCCCTCACCAAGGATACATAGCTACCCAAACTGCACATGGTAAGGAAGCTCAACTAGCTCCACCATTTGGTCACCATGATTATTAGACTCTTATGATGAATTCTGAATAGGTATATACCAAGCAAGTCAACCTTCAGAATCAATCACGCCAATATGACAAGCCAATAACTAATTGTGACTGAGTCCCAACCCAAAGTGTCTGCCAAGCCTTTATCATTACCCAACGGTACCTTACATATCCCACTTCCTAAGTCTAAGGTTATTCCCAAGATCCCCAAAGGTCTATTACATCGAAATGTTGCTTCTACGAAAGCCACCCAAACATATAGCATAGTAGATGACTTATCGCAATATCTTGCTACCATTTCAATGTTGGAAGTCCTCCAGAAGTGTTCATCACAATGAAAAGCTCTATTATCTCCTCTGAGTTCCATGGATCCTCAAAACAATTAGCTGATTTTCTTTTATATTGACAAGTCATAAAATCCCCCCTACCTTCATCTGTTGCATTTCAAATACCAACCTCCAATAGAAACGCCATTGTTCAGCAGTGTATCATTAATGAAGGTGCCTCCACTTGTGTGATGGCCACAAATTTTTGGAAGAAACTTGATTCCCATGAACTATCTCTGTCCACCATCACTTTGAGTGCATGGGATGGTCATCCTTCACAGCCCCTTGGCTTATATTGCAACTTTGCAGTCACAGTTGCCGGCAAGATCGTTTGTATTGACATTGAAGTCATTGATGCTCCCTTAGACTCTAACATCCCTTTGGGTCATAGGTATACTTATGTCATGTCATATGTCACATCTAGGGTTCATCATATGATGTGATTTCCCCTTAATGGAAAGATCGTCACTGTCGATAAGTTGACATATTATGACCCGAAAGCCCAGGCTTCACCTTAGTCCAAAATTTCCTCCGTGACTGACAATACAAATGCATCGTCCTTCACCAATGTCTCTCTAGGAGTCTCTAAATATTGTTCTTTTCCTAATGCTTATTATGGTCCACTGACTACCCCTTTTAAGCCTAGCTCATGCAATGTTTTCATGCTCCAAGCGTCACCAGCTACCCACAAATGGTCTTATATGCCTTCACAGTAGACAGCACCTCCAAAACTTGATGTGCCTCACTCAATCTAGCTTACGGTTACTACTCCTCAAGGATCATTTCTTTTTACTAGTGTGTCTCCCAATCCATTTCCACCTGAAGTTGTTCCCCCAAACCTAAACCGTTGTGGAGCAGCTCCTCCAAGCCATTATCCTTTTGGTCATATACCATTCTTATTTCCCCCTCCTAGAGTGTGTTCTACACCTGTCATGCCTACATTAAGTTTACCCAATATTACCTTGGGGATCCTAGTCTAGTATATCGATCCCTAGACAAACACTCCACCCAATCAATGGAAACCTTACACTACTTTGATCTCACTCCAACCTATTGTTCTTACCCTTTCCTTTTCTTCAGTTCCACATCAACCTAAATAATATCCTACTCCTATTGTGAAAGCATCTAGGGAGGGGGGAAAGCCCATAGAAATGAAACCAAAGACAAGATCCCCCCAACAACTATAAGTCCTCCTAAGTCACCAAAGCCTCTTCATCCTTCTGCTTTGTGTGATGTTATCAATCATGCCACCAATAATTGTTCTGAACTCCATCATTTTAAGGATGTGTTCACTAATTCCTTCCCTCATTCTAACATTCTTGAGCTCCATGTCACCTTACCTAAGTCAGCTAATAATATCAAATTGTTACGGACAAACCACCCATGCACTTTTTGTGATAACTATGGCCACTATTCCCATCATTGTCCCCATCTCAAAGATTTTCTTGATACACTTCAAGTGCTTCGGGAATTATAGGTTGCTCATAATGAGTCTACCTATCCTTTACCTATGGATTCTAGTCCTATTCCTATACCAGAGGAGGAGGTCTCTCAGACACCCATTGTGATCCCTCCTCCTGATGTCAAGATGACAGATAGTTCTGCTACTATTCTCTACATATCATCATCTATGAGATCGATGCATTGGAAATCCTTTGATGTCTCTTCTTGTGATTCTGTTGAACCTTCTTTGACAAGCGCCCTAGTCTCAACACCAATAGATATTCCATCTACTAGTTATATGTAACCCAACCTTGATGATGCGTATGTGAAACTTCTCTCTCATGAAGATGCTTCAGGTAGCTCTTTACCATCATGTGGACTTTATTCCTCCATTCTTCCCATCTTCCACTTTTATTAATACGTCATGGAAGCTATGACCACCCTTGATTATCCTTGGGATGATATGTACCATCTTGCATACTTCCTTCCACAACAGACCCATGACAAATATGATGTGGAGTCCAAAGATTTCATTCATGGCAAAGTCGATTGGTTCAAAAATTTGATTCCTACACTAGATGCTTTTGAAGAAGGAAATATGTCTAGCATTTACCCCATCATCAAAATCAACATTTCAAACAAACCAGGGGTCGAAGAAAACATTGTCTTGGGGGCATAGTGCACCCCAAAAGAAATTGATGTTTACACCAAGTTATTCAAGGAATTATGTGATGTTTTTTCTTGGTCTTATTCTGAAATGCCCATACTTGATCCCACCATTATTTAACATCATATCAACACCTAGCCTGATGCTATACCTGCCCACTAAAAACAAAGGCCTATCCATCCTTCCAAGCGTGAAGCTATCAAAGCTGAAATCGATGAGATCAAGCAGGCTAGCGTCATATATCCCATTGAATACACCACATGGGTGTCCAATCTCATTCTTGTTCTTATGAAACAAGGCACCATTTGTGTCTGTATTGACTTGTGCGATCTAAACAAATCTTGTCCCAAAGACAAATTTCCCACACCATTCATAGACGAAGTCATTATGTGGGGCATGAGGTTCTATACTTTGTGGACGGATTCTCTGGATATAACCAGATACGTATTTGTTATGTCAATAGTTGAAAACCACTTTCACTAGTCTGTGGGGAACTTTTTCTTACAAGGTCATGCCTTTCAGTTTGAAGAATGTTAGGGCCAATTTTCAACATAGCATGTCCTACTACTTTCACAACTTGGCTCAAATTATCCTTTGATATCTCGAAGATCTCACTGCTCATTCTAAACTTCGGTCGCAACACCTTCATGATTTGCATACCATGTTTCTAATATGTTGTAAGTATAACATTCGCTTAACCCTCTAAAGTGTGTCCTTTGCATCCCTGTCAGCTGTCGTTTGGGCTTCATTATGTCCAAAGATGGTTTCACTCTTGACCCGCTCAAAGTTCATCCATTCTTGACTTTCCTTATCCTCATACCCTATGTCAATTACAAAGCCTCCAAGGCAAAGCTATCTTCCTTCGTCAATTTATTCTTAATTATGCCACAATGGCTGACGTGTTCCTTAGACTCCTTCAATCTACCATTCCATTTTCTTGGGATGACAAAACTCAATAGTATATTGATGCACTAAAATGTGCTCTCACTTCTACTACCTCGATTAGTCCACCAAACTTTGAAATAGATTCCATCTTGAAAATCTATGCATCCACTTATTTGGTTGTTGGAGTCCTCATACAAGAATATTCTACAGGAATTGAGTATTTCATATACTATGTGAGTAAGAACCTCAACAGTCCCCCTGTGTCTTATTCCCATGAAGAAAAGATAGCACTAGCTATCGTGTTCTTTGTTCAAAAACTTCATCATTATATCCTTACACATACCACCAAAGTTGTGACCAATTTCAACCCTATGGATTTCCTGTTGATTTGGTGAATCATCAGTGGGAAGTATGCCCGTTGGATCGTTATCCTTGGGAGTGATGAATTTGCCACACCCAAAAGTAAGAAAGGTTTGGCCCTCATTGAATTCATTTCTAAATTTCCCACTTATATGACTGATCCATCAATTAATGACGATCTTCCAGATGAACACTTGTTCGCCATTACCTCAAATGGTCCATCGTATGGTGACATCCTTACATATCTATGAACTCATAAATTTCCCCCCACCTCACTCGTGATGATCAATGATGTATTCGACATCAAGCCCCTTCCTACCTCCTCATCAATGATTATCTATATCGTCGCAGTGTCGATACTCTCCTTCATCATTTTCTCACCCATCCTGAAGTTAAGAAAGTGCTCAATGACTATGATGGCAGCGCTTGTGGTGGTCACCTCTCCATAATAGCCAGTTCCCAGAAAATCATGCCTGTGGGGCATATTTTGACTTCTCCCTATAGTGATTGTACTGAAGCAGTTAAACATTGCCCCAATTTCTAGTTATATGCCCCTAAGGTGTGAGCTCCCCCTACTCACCTCCATCCAGTTGTCGCAACTAATCCTTTCCGTAAATGGGATATTGACTTTATCGAGTATCAACCCCCATTTACTAATAACCACAAGTTTATTATCATGGTTGTTGACTACTTTACCAAATGAGCTAAAGCCATGCCAACGTTTAATAAAACTGTGGATACTACAAACCTCTTCTTTTTCAACTATGTTATTGTTCGATTTGGGGTTCCAAAGCAATTGGTTTCTGACCATGACCAACACTTTGAAGATGAGATATGGCGTGAGCTATCCTTTCTAGTGTGATTTTAACATCAATATTCGTCATCTTATTATTCCCAAGGAAGTGGCCAAGTTGAAGCTATCAACAAGATCCTTAAGACTATGCTTTAGTGAATAGAAAATAAACATAAGACCAACTAGCATTTAATGTTCTTCCCTACTTTGTGGTCCTATAGAACTTTTTCCAATAGCACCACCAAGTTCTCTCTTTTTCACCTTGGTTTTGGAGAGGAGGAACTTTTACCAATTGAGTGTGAAATCCCTTCCCTTCACCTCGCCATTGAACACCTCCCAAACACCCAAACACTAGAACAATGACTCATCATGCTTGGGCGCACTACTGAAGACCATCGTGTTGCTTTGAAAACCACCGAATCACCAAACAAGTGCACCAAAGCTCAGTATGACCAAAATTCCACCCTCGTACCTTCCATGAAGGTGACCTTGTTCTTTTGTATGACCAATCTTATGATGTCCTGGGATGTAGGAAGTTTGAACCATTATGGCTAGGGCCTTATATCATCCATAATTGTTCAGGAAAGGGAGCATACCTATTAGAGGATCTAGAAGGGGACATCTTTCCCAATATTCGAAATGCACTCTACCTCAAGAACTTTTACCCATAGCATTTCCCATTGAAATGTGAGTATATCTTTCTTTCTTCTTGCATTTAGGTAGTTTTCATTCCCCACATTCTTACACATTGTCTTCTTGTGTCTTTCAAATTGGTCCATCATCCACACCTTATATTAGTTTTTCCAATGGTGTGAGTCGCTTCACTAGGAATCTTGCCTCCGAAACATGGTCCATTTTACCCCCTTGCATTCATTAGTCAACTCCAATAGTATTTGCTTTGGATATGCCACCAATAACTAGGCCAAATATGATGTTGTGATAAGTTTGTTAGTTGGTTCCCTTGACCGTCACATCCTTCACCTTCATGTTTGTCTAGATTCCTTGTTACTTGTCATGAATTGAATGTTGTTTATCGTGTGCATAATCATGTCCTATTTATAAAATATCTACGAGTTAAGCTTTTGGCATGTGAATTTGAATCCATTTCATTCAATCATGTTCCTAGAGCCTAGAATCACTATGTAGATACCATTGCAAATAAAATTCTACATTGCCAATTACACATGTAAGAAGACATCCATAAACAAATGATGACTACAATCATCACACAAAAGATGAATAATCATAATTATTTATCATCATACACTATTTTGTGTCCACCACTCTAAATACATTTGACATGCTCACTAGAATATTATCATAAAACAAAAATGGGGACCCACATGTCCCTATGTCTAACCACTATCATTTGGAGATTCCCAAGTCAACGACTGCATTCCCCCAACCTGTAGATCTTGTATTCCCTGATCATACATCACCATGCACTGCATGATTCCTCACCACTTAGAGGGAAGACCCATGCCTCATCTATATACCAGTCTTCTAGCTCATGTCACCTACACTCTATCACTGTGATCAGTAATATATCGCATCTACATTGAAGATCCTCCAATAGTGCACCATCATCTAGTTTCTATCATAATGAAGTACCCCCCTGATCTACAACCCGAGGCGTTGCGACTCATCCCGTGTATCCTACAGGCCTCACCAGTGTTACATCTACATACCATAAAGTTTAGAAATCAGTACCACATACACATATTTCTTAAACTATAAATGCATCAAATATATAGTAACTTTCACTTACCATCTCGGCTCCATGCTCATCCTGATGGAAGTGGTAAGTCAAGATCCCCCTGATAGTTCATGTTTTTATATGGATACTCATCTATTTATAGTGGCATCTGGTCCCAATGAGAAAAAAACTCAGGTCGGAATAGTCATATGACTCCCCCACAACCTCTTCACCTGAAAAGCTACCCCTAGCAGTGCATCCTGGGCTCCTGTCGGACCACATCATGGATCTAAACATGAGGTCACATAGTGGGGATCTTCTCAAAGAAGAGTGATCATAAAATTGTCCCAAAAGAACAACTATCATTGGTCCTCTGTCTACATAAGGTCAATTGTTGTTTAAATGATGACTACATTATCCGGGCCCACCCATAGTAGGTCTGTTATAGATCTGATATGAAAATATAAGAAATGATACCAATATACCCAATAACTATAGATAAAACCAAAAATATATGATAATAGAAATAAACCCAAGAAATAACAAGGTATGAATATAGAAATGCTTCACTTTATTGACCAACCCTTTAGATAAGGCAACACCATACATTCACTCCCTAAGGAAGGAGAACACTCCACAAGCCATATGCCTATTCATAGAATACCATGGGTCATTACCATGGTTCCCTCAATACCATCTATCTAATACCATGGTCTTATTACATTATTGTTAACTACTTATGGTCCCTTACATGATATGGGTTAACCACCTTATTTATTACTATAGCCCATTCCATTATTACATTATTCCTTTGCGTACCTCCCTTTGTACCCCATATTATTCCCCCCTAAGTATACTACATTCCACCCCCCTTCACATGTTTCATCCCCAAAACATGGGAAGAACACAAATAATAAGATCTACTCAAAAGAGTAGTCCACTGGTACCATGCACATGCATCTAGCCATCCCAAAGAAAGGTGAACCATCGATCTAGCTGGTGCCTCGCTCACTTGAGATGGAAGATGACCATTGCAGCTCTTCTATGTGGATCATCGCTTCTCTCTATCTGTCATGTTGGGGTTGTTTTCCTTGTGGCTAATTTGTTGCCATCTTATTGGTTGTTTTCTTGCAGGGTGATGTGGGTGGTGATATGCTGAAGTTGTAACTCACGGTGTCTTTTTCTTTAATTCACCACCTAATGGAGCCTGATTGGTAGCTCGTACATGTTGTGGCATCTCTTGTTGTTGCTTATCTTCCAATATTACTTCAACCACTGATTCCTCATCTGATGTATCTGTACCCTGTAACATTTTCTGCTTCAGCCTCCTTGGACTCTACCTTTACCTGGTTTGATGTTTGTGTGTTTGGTTATCGACCATCAAGGGCTCATCATCTGATGTGTCAGTCCCTGGAACATCTTCTGCTTGGATCTTAATGGAAATATCCTGCAATGTAATTTTCTTCTTTTTATACTAGAGCTTCAGGAATTTCTTCTGCGCATTAATATTGACAGTACCCATAGATTCCATCCAAGGATATCCCCAAACAACATCCATGTTATCCATATCTGAAGTATAGAAGTCATAATGAAACACATACTTATCCATAGAAAGCTTCAAATGTTTATAAACTTGAACATCCCCATTATCAACCTGTGTGTTTTCAATGTGTTTTGTTGGAACTTGCAATTTTTTTTCCAAATTAACATTGATAAAATTATGCTCGCAACTAGGATTTATAAACACAATAATCTTCTTTTGAATCAATCCATGAACCTGCAATAAGGAGATACCAGTAGGATATAACCTCACATGCTTCTCATTATCTTGTTTTCTAGCATGAGACCATCTGTCTAAAAAGAATTTTTCAAATTCTTCATCGGGTAGGTTGGAACACTTCACTTGGTTAGTAATCCCCACCATGTGGCCGCCTCATCTGTAATTTAGCCACTACTTGAAATCTCCAATGTTTTTCCAATACTTTATTTTGTTTTTTTATGTGTTCTTCAATAGTAGGACCATTATCTTTTTCTGTAAAATTTGGAGATGCCATGAAGAGTGTTTTGAAAAAAAATTCACTTACTTGGTGAAAATTTAGAGTGGTCGCAGCTTAGTCAATATTTCTTAGAATCTTTATTATGACCTATTTTCATAAATGAAATGACCATTCTACATCTTCCCATGTGATATAAATCCTGATCTAGGCACTGGAATTTTAGATCTGCGTTGCAACTCTCCCGCCATCACCAAAAATTCTAAAAAAAGAGCTGATTTTAAATCAACGATATCTCCCTCATCCGAACTCCGATTCTACTGATTGTTTTTTTGAATTTGGGTATTTCTTCACAATAAATCTAGATATGCAATTATATTTTGTATATTTTGCACCAGAATGTACACATATGCTCCACAAACTCGCCACCCAAAAAAATGTCTCCAACAACATTGATTTTTAAATCAGCGTGATCTCCTTCATCCGGACTCCGATTCGACCAATTTTTTTTAAACTTGAGTAAATTTTCACAATCAATCTAGATCTGCAATTAGATTTTGTAGATTTTGCCCCAAATCATACAAGTCTGATTTGCAAATTCGGTGCCCTGAAAAATCTCTACAAAAAATGAAAAAAAAAAAAAAAATCTCCACTTTTGCCCAAGAAAGTGCTCTGATACCACTTGTTATAGATCTAATATGAAAATATAATAAATGATACCAATATATCCAATAAATGTGGATAAAACCATAAATATATGATAATAGAAATAAACTCAAGAAATAACAAGATCTGAATATATAAATGCTTCACTTTACTGATCAAACCCTTAAAGTAGGGCAACACCATACATTTACTCCTTAAAGAAGGAAAACACTCTAGAAGCCATATGCCTGTTCATACAATATTCCTTGACACCTCTCAATGAAGAGTCTCTAGCCTCTATATAGGCCTTATACATACAATACCATGGGCCATTACCATGGTTCCCTCAATACCATCTATCTAATACCATGGTTCCATCAATACCATCTATCTAATACCAAAAATTCTAAAAAAAGAGCTGATTTTAAATCAACAATATCTCCCTCATCCGGACTCCGATTCGACTGATTTTTTTTTTTTTGTTTGGGTATTTCTTCACAATAAATCTAGATATGCAATTATATTTTGTATATTTTGCACCAGAATGTACAGATATGCTCCACAAACTCGTCGCCCAAAAAAATGTCTACAACAACATTGATTTTTAAATCAGCAAGATCTCCTTCATCCGGACTCCGATTCGACCAATTTTTTTAAACTTGAGTAAATTTTCACAATCAATCTAGATCTGCAATTAGATTTTGTAGATTTGGGGCAAAATATACAAAATCTAATTGCAGATCTATATTGATTGTGAAAATTTACTCAAGTTTAAAAAAAATTGGTCGAATCGGAGTCCAGATGAAGGAGATCTCGCTAATTTAAAAATCAATGTTGTTGTAGACATTTTTTGGGCGGCGAGTTTGTGGAGCATATCTGTACATTCTGGTGAAAAATATACAAAATATAATTGCATATCTAGATTTATTGTGAAGAAATACCCAAATTCAAAAAAACAATCAGTCGAATCGAAGTCCGGATGAGGGAGATATCGTTGATTTAAAATCAGCTCTTTTTTTAGAATTTTTGGTATTAGATAGATGGTATTGAGGGAACCATGGTAATGACCCATGGTATTGTATGCATAAGGCCTATATAGAGGCTAGAGATTCTTTGTTGAGAGGTGTCAACGAATATTGTATGAACAGGCATATGGCTTTTGGAGTGTTTTCCTTCTTTAAGGAGTAAATGTATGGTGTTGCCCTACCTTAAGGGTTTGATCAATAAAGTGAAGCATTTATATATTCAGAATTTGTTATTTCTTGGGTTTATTTCTATTATCATATATTTCTGGTTTTATCCATAGTTATTGGATATATTGGTATCATTTATTATATTTTCATATCATACAATACCATGGCTCATTACCATGGTTCCCTCAATACCATCTATCTAATACCATGGGCTTATTACATTATTATTAACTACTTATGGTACCTTACATGATATAGGTTAACCACCATATTTATTACTATGGCCCATCCCATTATTACATTATTCCCTAGGGTACCTCCCTTTGTACCCCATATTATCCCCCTAGGTATACTACAAGGTCCCTCCCAATACACTCTCCACTTGCATCATTTGCCCTCTAGTGATATGGTGGAAGGCATGGCTATCGCAAATTTGTAACACGTTGCAACTATAACTCATGTCTCAAGCCTCTCCAGGTCATTGATCCATATGGTCATGCCCTTTGCATGAATTCCCCATACATAGTGATGATCAATAAACTCATCAATATGCCTCCCAAGAGACAGCATTAGATGTATCCACCCTACCACCCCCAAGGGGGGAAGTCTTGTCAAAAAATATATGTCTTGGATCATGAGCTTGATCCTATGCCCTTGTACTACAAAGGCCTCCTAATCTGGGTCCCAGTAACTAACAATTCTTGACAGCAAGGGCTCACCATCTCTCATTGAGGGGTTCTTTATGAACTTCAGCACACCATATCATGTCAATATCCTTCTCATCGCTTGATTCCCTTGAATCTTAGCACGGGGTAACTCAAAATATTATTCTCGCCACAATATCTTTAACTCTGCCATACTTGTAAAATTCCATTATGTTTTTTTCATTCAAGAGTAAAATAAAATTCATGACCTGGGCTCAGCTTCAACTTTTAGCAAACCACTAGCCCTATTCATCTTCTCAGCTGAGAACGTAATTTTTTCCCACAAAACTATGTTGAATGTACTTGTGGGCCCCATTTTTGTGATCCAAATCACAGATCAAACCCCCAAAACGTTCGTTGCATCCGTGAGGATGAGCAAGGGTCACCACAAAGAGCTGAAGCCCTAATATGAAAATCTAATCCAAAAAAAATGATGAGTATGGTTAGGCCACCTACCTCCAACAACCAAATCCTGATTCTGACAGTCGATTTTTCTGCTACGATCTTCATAAGATTTAGGGCCTTCTCCTCCTCTCCAAATTCTCCAAAACTCACTATACAAATGACTTGGATTTGGATGCAAAAACACCTTTTATAGGAAAAACCATAGTTTTTCTATCGTTGATTGCAACCAAACCATAGCTTCATTTGATAAATTGTTAGCATCATTTGAAAGCTCTCATTGAGTCCTATAATGGGTCTCTTTTTTTTGTAAATTTAAAACTTCACCTGAAAGCCATTTTTTCAATTAGGTCTCACTTTACTACCTCTTAAAATTGAATCTCTTCATTTAAGCCACCCATACTTTGGTACCACTTTACCTTTACACTGGTTGACTCACATGTCAATTTTTTTCATGAGTAACCATCATTTACGGATGTTTTCATTGTCCCCTCTGGGCCTCCCCCACGTGGTAGCATCATCGGGTCACCCTTATTTAAAACATCTTAGGTGTGTCACCTTTGTACTTATGGAGTTGGTTATGAGTCCCGTTATAGTGTTTCATTCGTTGTCTTGTCACATTTCTGCTATTTTAATCATTTTTGGCCTCTAGTTTTTATGCTCTATCTTTACTGAACCCCCACTTGAGTCATGGACCATCCCGTCTAGAATCGAGTCAATTGCTACCAGGTAAACTAGTTTTATTATTCTCTTACAAGGGAAGTCATGAGTCTACCACCCATATTGTTTCCTTCCATCATCATCCCTGGTGTCAGTCCATTATCCCTTCTAGAATCGAGTCAATCGCTGCCAGGTCAACAACTTTTATTATTCTCTTACAAGGGAAGTCATGAGTCTACCACCCATATGTTTTCCTTCCATCATCATCCCTGATGTCAGTCCACCAGTCACTCTATTATGTTGCGTTAACTCTAGCATGCTCTCTTTTGTCAACCTCAACGAATTTATTCCAAAAGAGTGGTCTAGATGATGGTGTACCTTGGTTCTAGCTTCCATCATTGTTCAATGCCTTAGATCAAACAAAGGGACTCATTATTTCCCTTTGAGTTAGTTTTTTCTCACGTGCTCGACATCAGATCCTTATCGCATGTTTTAGATTCACACACTTGATGATTTGGTGATCGAAACGATTGTCTAGTGATTCTTGAGTGTGTGAGAGATGTTTCAAAATTCATGAGGGGGTGGCCCCTCTGGTAGCCCCCCACATCCATGGATGACCACAGATTTTGATCCAGCCTCTAATACAGTTCCAAGGATGTGATGGGTTTGGTTCCCACCACTTACAGTGCCCATAGCTTGCATGTCTTCCTTAGATGATCCATTTTGATCTTGAGATCCCTTTCTTGTTTAGTAGGGCCTCCTTGGTTGTGATCCTCTCTCCCCATATTTTCTTGAGGGGTATTGTAGGTCATGTACTTAGATGTTATTGTATTTGGTCCTCACCTATGTTTTTGTAGGCGCATTATGTCTATGGGATCCATTTTATTATTTTCTGGCCCATTGATGCTAGTGTATCATGTACTATGTAGCTTAGTCCCACATTTCTAGGCTCGTCATTATTGATTGTACACAGTTATGTCGACGGGTATGGGTATGCCTCCACTACCTCATTTGAGATCATGTACTACCACGTAAAAGGAGACTTCTATCAATTTAGTAGGTCTTGCCCCCTCCATTATTTGTCCTTGACTTTCTTCAGTTCTCTCTCTCTCTTTGACTCCACTTTTGGTGTCTCATGGAAGTGTAATATACAACATATTTCGGTCATAAGATTTTCTCCTAACACTCATAAATGTGGAGGGAAATCTGTTATCACCAAAAAATGATCACCTAGTCATTCCTAACTAGGTGGATCGAAATACATCATATAGGTTTAATTTTACCATAGTAAAATCACTTTCATTGTGGAAAATAATTTAGTAAACCACTTTTATCAAATTATTTTCTTATTTGAGTCAAAAAACCGCATGAGAATAATTAAATAAACCATGATTTATTTAAATAATTATTCATTGTCACATTTGACTAAATCCCTTAGGAATATTTAAATAAATCATTAGTTATTTCATTTCCCTTATTTCTATGATTAGAATAATTATTAAATCACTATTTAATAATTATTTTTATTTCAGACCATTCGTAATTATCACGAAATAATTAATAAATCATTTTATTTGTTAATTATTTGTAAATAAATATATTTTACCATTTAATCCAGATTTAAATAGGAATGCAACATATTATAGAGATAATCATAAACACAGAGATGCAGCAGAAATAATACTTCATTTCATTAATGTAAAATATTGAAATATGCTTACAAACAAGAATGCAAATAAATCAGCTAGGGCGATGGTAGCATATCTCTGAGAAGACATGTGGCGGCTACATCCCTCTGAACTATCTTACAATGAGGCTCAAGGGTCTTTTTATTATTGAACAGTAAGAGCAAACCCTAAACAACCAAAACCCTAACCCGAGCAGATGTAACACCAAGAGTTTATGGGCCCCATTGGGGTGAGTTGGACAGCCAACTTCCCGAGGTCACGACTTGGTCATATTATCTTCATTCGACGTGCATGATAGCTTGTTGGAAAGATCTCTCCGAGGACTACGATGAAAAAGACAATTTTAGACAGAAAATCACTGATAGTAGATTTCCCAAAAAATCATCATTTAGGGCCTCAAAACGGATTTGGAAGTTTAGGACCCCAAAAAATGTTAAAAATAGTAAATTGTGCTATAATTAAGGAAACTAAAAAAATGAAAAAAACAATGGTGGGGGTCGAAGTGGAATTGGTGGGTGGCCACCAATATCCACCTGGATCACCATTTTAAATATTTTTCCCTCTCCAATAAATATAATAAATTATTCCAAGTGGTTAGATCTAAATTTTCTTAATATTATTTTATTATTCTCCATTATTGAGATTAAATCCATACTTTGTTATAAATAGGATGTTTATTCATTCATTCTTCACAATGATCATAATCATTGTCAGCATTATTGTGTTTTCTCTTTGAGCTCCCATCTTGAGTTCTCCACTTTTTGTCTAGGTTTTTCACATATTGAGAGAGAATTATTTTTTGAAGCATCAAGAACATCAAAGACCCATCCCATGGAGGGGGCTTGTAGAACCATCTATAGATCTCCTTCACTAAGTTCTATTAATAAAAATATTATTCAATCAAAAGTCTTTCCAATTGGTTTATTATACAAGATATTTTATATTGTTGCTTTTTGTTCTAGATCATATCTACTTTTACTACAGGTTTCCTATTTGTGTTGCATATTTGAATCGACATAATCCATCAAATTGTTGTTAGGGTCACTTGTCACCTAGTGAATTAAGTGAGGTATTTTTGGTAAACCTTCCAAGAAATTTCACACTGACAATTTTATACATCTCAAATTTAATAAATATTATATCAATACTTTTAAAAATTTTGTGTTCAACTGGATCCTATAGATGGTAATCAAACTCACCATCTTAATATCCCATAAAAATAAATTTCCTTGATCTATCATCTAATATTTTTCTATGCTCTTTGAAAATATGCACAAATACTTTACATAAAAAAAAATCAAGTGAGAATAATTTACCCTTTTATCGGTCCAAACATTTTCAAGAATACCATGGTTTGGGATTGTAGAAGGTGAGAAATTGATGAGATAACAAAATGTTCTTACTACTTATCCCTAGAATTTATTTTCCAATCCATAATTTGTAAACAAACTCCTTACCTTATACATGATAGTGAGATTCATCCTTTCTATAGTACTATTCTATTAGGGAGTACTAGGGACAAGCTTCTCATGTTTAATGCCAAAACTATTAAAATAATTCTTGAATGCATTGGACAACTACTTCCCACCATTATCTATCATCAAACACTTGAGAAATTTTTTAGTCTCCCTCTCAACAACAACATGAAAGTTTTGAAATATCTCGAATAAATCACCTTTACATTTCATAGGTTAGGCCCAGACCTTTCAAGATGCATCGTCTATGAATGTGAAAAAATATGAGGCTACTCTTAAAATATTAACATCCACTAGCCCAAACACATTAGAGTGTATTAGTTCTAATACTTTATTCCTTCCATGACTACCTCTTGTAAAAGTAACTCTTTATTTCCTACCATAAATACAATGCTCACAAAACTAAATTTCCAATAGGATTTCAAACCTCGAAGTAGATGTTTACCAATGGAGAGTTTTAGGCCATTTTGACTCTTGTGGCCCAAGCACATATGCCATAAATTCACTGAGATTCCTTCTTTCGTAGTAACAGCTACATCTAGTATCTTTGTTGTTTCCCTCATTGTATAAAATATTTCTGCCTTGAATCCTTTAGTCATGACCAATGACCATTTACGGATTTTTCAACAACCTTGTGGAGTAGCCATCATCATCCAATCATCTCGTAGAGATAAAAATCATATGCATCTTTGGGATATGCCTAACCCATTTCAAAAAGATACCTTATCCATCCTTTGTCTTTATTCAAACATATCTCACTACAATAATTCCATCAAAATTTCTTCACAGAAAAGAAGATATCAATGTTTAAATTTTATCCTGACATAGACTTCCACATGGAAAATGAGAATTGTTGATTGTAGACAAAATTCCAATTCTATCAAATTGTAAATCACTATTACTAATAAATAAATAACTATTGAAATACAATTTACTACTAAAAGTGAAATACATGAGAAAGGAGGTTGAATGGGACAACAATTATCTGATGAAGTGACTTAGGCTAGATCCTAGGAACTTGTACTTGTTGGGGGTGGAGGTTTTAGAATAAAATGGAGATGTCCTTCCAGGTGTGATAATCAATCATCCATACTTACGAGAAAGGAATAATGATGTTTTTGAACTTGTTGAATTATATTCAAAAAGGAGATGATGTTGTTGTGGTCAGCATGCTTTTCCATTACGACCCTCCCTAAGAGTGTCTCCATTTCCTAATGGGAAGTAATGGAATTAAGAGATTGTCCCTATCCTCCCCTAGTATCCATAGGTTCAGGAACCCAACCAAATATATCATATTGGATTTTGAAATCATAGTAAGCATGGTGGCTATTAGTGGTTAAGGCTTCTAGTTAGCAAAATTCATCTTGGATTTTTGGGTGATCAAAGGATAGAAAATGGGCACAAAATTTTAAGCCTGTGATTGAGCTCATGTTCAACCTTTAGGGCCTCCACCACTAGACCCCCAGTGATAATGCATCCTCTGGTGGGGCATGATAGGTCAAGGAACAATAGGCCAAATCATGGAAAACCCCTAAAAGACAAGGAAATCGGGAAGGCAATAAGAAAAAATATAGTGTAAAAATGATGCAAAATTAAGTCTAAGATACCA
Organism: Pinus taeda; assembly: GCA_000404065.3. Taxonomy (NCBI): domain Eukaryota; kingdom Viridiplantae; phylum Streptophyta; class Pinopsida; order Pinales; family Pinaceae; genus Pinus; species Pinus taeda. The sequence goes on along the minus strand of APFE030817118.1, from coordinate 97,867 downwards.
GGTAAGTTTGAAGTAGACTTTATCAACTTGAAACAATGTATTAATAGAAAATGAAGGACTCCATGTAGGTGATATATGAGATGGAACACATAAGTAAGATGACTTTTATTTCATCATCCAAAACAATTTTAAATTAGCGAAGGTGATTGGTAATTATTTTAAATTCAATAAAATTATCTGCAACTAAAGGACCCTCCTTCATGTTTAGGTTATACAGTTTATTCATCAAGAAGAATTTATTTGATGCCTTATTTTTCTCATACAAATCAATCATTACATATTTTTTCTACTGTCTTCTCACCCATTACTTTAAAGTAGACATTCTTTTCTAGGTATTGTTAGATTGTAGCAATGCCTTTCCTATCCAGCAACTTGCAAATATAGATCCTTCGGAATCAATATAACCTTCAACTTGCAAATATAGATCCTTCAAAATCAATATATCCTTCATTTGTGATTTCCATAAGGCGAGAATAACCACATTCAACTTCTCCATATCACTTATTGTATTAGTCTCCATAATGTTAAGTAGACCTAAATTTCACCACTGATAATGTGAACTTGCAACTCTGATACCATCTGTTAAAACGGACACCAAAAAAATAAGCCAAAACAAATTAACTCACATACTAGACATAGAATTTATGTGTGAAACAACATTTGAGGAAACTAGGAGTAAAGGGATTTGAGTTTTTTTATTACAATAAAAATAATAACTATTGCATTTCACCCACTTCCTTTTACTAATATGCCTATAAAAGTAAATTTCATTAAAATAACATGGGTTACTGATACTAGATGCGAACAACTTTTACCTTGATTTGGTCACACACACACACACCAAACACACACACACACACACTATATATATATATATATATATATATAATATATATATATATATATATATATTTATCATACATATATATATATATATATATTATATATATATATATATATATATATATATATATATATATATATATATATATATATATATATACTTTTTCATTTTTTAAATTGTATTTTTAAATTCATGAATGGATATAATAACTTGAAAATTCCCTTGTACATTTGGATTGTGTATAATACATAGCTTAAACTTGAAATTTCAACAAACCATTTCTATATTTGCATAAAATTTGACCTAAAAGTATACCTCAAAGATTTTAAAATTGTTTACCCATTGTTGGACACCTAATCCTAAATGGGTTAGTGTGGAAGCTAAAGAGACTAAGCAGTCCAAGGGACCTTGGGATGTGAATCCCAATGGTCACCACATGTACTAAATATGTATCATTTGTGAATAAAAATTGAATTGCATGCTTTATCATTTATATCTTTCTCGCTCCCCATGTCTGTTTAACATGGTATCAGAGCCATGATGTGTGGCTTGTTTTCCCTGAGCAACTGGTCTGAGTTGCCTTGAATAGTGCTGACTAGAGTTGGCCTAGTCTTCTGTAACGCTCCATTAATTCTGCCATCCCTGCGCTGTACCTGCGCTCTGCTCCATATTCCATTACCTGCTTCATACAGAACGCTTCCATACTGCTACGTAACCTGCGCCCTGCTCTTCTGAAGCGATGTACTGTCCAGCACTGCCCTTACTGGTCTGACATAACGCCTGCCTGCCTGAAGTTGCATACCAAACATCTGAGTGAAACGCACGCTGCCTGAAGTGAAACGCACGCTGCTGAGTGAAACGCCTGCCTGAAGGAAATGGTAACGCTGCCTACCTGAAGGAAATGGTAACGCTGCCTGAAGGTAATTGAAACGCCTGCCCATTCCTGTGCATTGCTCGCAGATTAGGGATAGTTGTATGATATTTCACTACTGTTTTCTCCATTAAACCAAATTCTTCGAGAGGTGTACCGCTTTCGTCCTCAGAGCCATTGTCATTCTCCCTGGTTCGTGTAGAATTGAGAGCCCAAAACGCTGTAAAACGCTGTAAAATCACGGTCTTTGAGTAATATAGGAGACGTTGTCAAACGCTGTAAAACGTTGTAAAATCACGGTCTTTGAGTAATATAGGAGACGTTGTAAAACGCTGTAAAATCACGGTCTTTGAGTAATATAGGAGATGACTATCGCCTTGTTGCCGAGAAATCAATCAATGGGCCATCGAAGACATGTTCCATATGTGGCTGAGGATGAACAACTTTTTCGAGTAAATCGATTTGCAAGTAGTCCCTGGTAGAAAAGTCTTTTTAAAATCAGTTATGGTATATTGACTATGTAATGGTATATTGAGGTGAATCGATGGTATATTGAGGTGAATCGATGGTATATTGAGGTGAATCGATATATTGAAGCAGCATGGGAATGCATCCGTCTCTATGCGTGTTGTTTTAAGGTCATGCAATGAATGGAACTTGAAGAGTTTGACGGTTGCTGAAAGGAATAATGCTTGAAAGGGTCATTGCTTCGTCTGCAAAGGGGTAAACTATCACCTCGTATTCGTCCCTGATCGTCCTCATCGAGATCTCGGCGAGCTCAATAAGACCTCTGCGCTCCTTCCTGACGGGACGATCCATCTCTTATGCTGGGCAGGCGTGAAGTGAAAGACACTTAGGTAACCACTTTAAACGTACCTGAGAAGGGAAGCCGTAAAGACTATTATCTTTCTGTCGGATCTCATCAACATTATATTTTCCTCAAACTAAATAGGCGGTGCAGATGGGAAAAATTCGTGGCAGTCCCATTAGCAAATGCATAATTCTTTTTACAGTACTCATAATCAAGGCGATAGCCACATATACAACTGTGCTTATGATCCACATGCTCAGAATTACGTCTCAAACCAGATAGGCAACCAGGCTCATCGGTTTGTTGAGCAATCGATGCGTTCTCAATGGCAGCACATATAATTAATAGTCAGTCTCAAGATGGGCATATCTGTTCCAATGGCAAGCATATTGTCATACGTAAGATTAGACATGGCTGAAGCCAATCTGTTGTAACATTGACAGTAAGTCCGAGAATTTTTATGAAACTGTTTTTTGTTCATTGTTTGATCATTCAATGTCAGTTTGTAGTTGAGCCCAATTCAGGTTGGCTTAGAGGTTGCACATTAAGAGGCTGTTGCGGTAGAGAGGTATGGAGTCTCGTGAGGATCATCCCAAATTTCTCGTAGACTGACTGTTGCAGCAAGGGCTTATAGTTTGAAGGGAGTTAGAAGCGATCTCATAATGTAGATTGGCAGATTCATGCATTTAAGAGGCATTAAAGTGAGAGAATATATGCGCCACCCATTATATTTTGTATGTTGTGCCACTGTTTTGATTTTATATGGGATTTTATATGTTGCGCCACCCTCTATGGGATTCTATATGATGCGCCTCCCATTGTAGGATTATATGTTGAATTTCTAGCTCTCTTTTGGATATTAATTCTGTCGGTTTCTCCCGCACACTGGAGATTTTTAATAGATCTCGAGGTCTGCACTGATACTCTGCATCCATATCTGGGCGGGGCAACCTTAATTCCAGCAGACAACTTGATATTGGTACTATAGGTGCTCCATCAGCTATAGTACCCTGAATAAACTTCTGAATTGCCTCATGTTGGTTGATAGCTACACTCTCCTGGATAAATTTTGTTTTGCAAGAAAATTATATGTTTAAGGCGCATGATTTCCACAGCAGCCAGATGCTCTGAAGTTTGAAGTTGAGGACAGTGCTCATCTTCACATTTATATATTTTTTTGCATTGGTATATCCCAGTTTAATAGTGATGTTATGCTCCAGTTCATTCTTGAAACGAACTGTGGACTGTTGATTTACCATGTGCCCAATTGTACCAATGTTTATTGTAGCTTGATTAGAAATGACCTATGGAGAAAGTGGATGCAACTTGGTAACATCCAGCTTACTCAGGTCCTACTCCATCAACCATTTTCGTGACATTGTTGCCACTTGACAAGCCCTTACAAGATCTTGTAGTAAGAGTACAATATTATTTTTCTGTTGTTGTTGCCTCAGTTGTGATCAGTTTTTAAGTGACATTGAAGAAAAATGGCTACAATTACTAAAATATTAGAGTTCTTAAAAACTCTGATACATTCCTCTAATCATGATACATTAAAAGTCAGCAAAGTTTCTCTCACAGACATTCAGGTCTGTCTACAAAATGCAAAGGAAAAGATAGTTTTTTTACAACTTGAATCACAGCTACAGCAAGAAGCGCTACATCAAAATCGACATAATTCTGAACCTGTTTTTGTTTAGAACATTGAGACAACCACCCATCAGCAGCAAGTCAATAATGTTCCTGTTCATTCAAATAAAGCAGCAGTTGTACATGCTGATGTAGAAACTCAATCTGCACTTCCCAAGCCCATCATCAGACCTTGGGAATAGCTTGTCCACAACAAGCACAGAACTGGTCTTGGATATGACAAGGACTTGTCCTTTCATATCCCAGACTATGCCAAGCCCATTCAGTTTCAAAGTGTTGGTTTCATTCATGACAGTTCACCTGCTCCTTATGACAGTTCAGCTTCAACTGTTCCAGACTCTGACCCTCTTCCACAGCAATAACAACAACAGATCGTGAAATGCCAACACTATGATCGAGTTGGCCATCTGAAAGATCATTGTTTTGATCTTCATCCATGTAACCACTGTCATAAAACCAGTCATTCTTCACACAGATACTTCAGAAACAAACGTCCTGCAAGAACAAAGATTCATCTAGGATGGATCGCTTCTTGGAAATGGGCATCAACAGCCAAGAAGATATTTCAAACACATGTCAGAACTTGTTCCAGAATATTGAACAGTCTTGCAGTTGAGTTTTCTCCATCTTCTCACCTTGTATCTGACAGGGGGGGAAATGATGGTCATCTAGAAGCTTCAAAGCCACATCAAGCGAGCCTGAGCCACAACCTGCCACACCAGTTTCAGAGTTGTAGCAGAGACAAAGATGCCTGAACATGCCTTCAGTTGGCGATCTGGGACACTTCCTCTAGCAGAAGACTTCAGCTTCTTGCCAGATTTGGAAGAGTTCCGGGAACAAAATTGAGAACACTTCCTCTAGCAGAAGACTTCCAGCTTCTTGCCAGTTTTGGAAGAGTTCCAGGAATTGCATAAGCATTCCAGAGTTGTTGGTCATCCTTAAACCATCACAGGTTGAGACTTCCCTTTTCAGGTTGAAGTTTTACCTTTTATGTGGGGTGAGACCTCCCTTTTATGGTTGAAGGTTTCCCTCTTTAAAACAATAGGATCACTTCCTCTAGCAGAAGACTTACAACTTCTTGCCAGTTTTGGAAGAGTTCTGGGAACTGCACTAAGCGTTCCAGTGTTGGTGGCTATCCTTAAACCACCGCCCTTTATACCAACATTTCATAGAGCACATTCAGCTTAGTGCTGCCATGCATTTTTGCACATTTTGTATTACAGCTCTCTTCTTGGACTCATACATAACCCTTTGGATTAAGGGGGGGAATGTTGGACACCTAATCCTAAAGGGTTAGCGTGGAAGTCGAATGGACAAAGCAGTCCAAGGGACCTTGGGATGTGAATCCCAATAGTCACCACATGTACTATAAATATGTATCATTTGTGAATAAAAATTGAATGCATGCTTTATCTTTTATATCTTTTCCCTCCCATGTTGTTTAACACCCATAACATTTTTCTTTTTAATATTTAATATATATATATATATGCGGAGAGAGAGAGAGAGAGAGAGAGAGAGAGAGAGAGAGAGAGAGAGATTATGTTATTTACTAAAATATTTTATTTCTGAATTGTATTGTTCATATTCAAGTTTTTATTTCTTATTAATATATTTTTAAATATATGTCGATATTACATAACCATACATATTTAAATATTATGTTTATCATCCATATTAAATTTGTTATTATTAATAATATTTTTGAAATGTCATATATCAATTTTATATTAAGAATTGAATGAATTATACATCTCCCTCTTGTTAAGAAGTATGTGTTTTTTAGATTGTAATATCTTCTTCTCTTTGTGCATTCGATAATTTTACTATGGTTAAAATTAACTATGCCAATAAGCATGTCTATTTTGGAATGCAGTTTCCAAAATTTTAATTTAATTATCAATAATTATTAGGTGGATGGTGGCTAAAGCTTATTTCCAAAGTAGCTATGTCATTTTTCACTGTTTAATTAAACTAATTAATAAAAAAATTTGTTAGAAACCAAAACAATATTAAGAGGGGGAGAGAATCAGTATTGTAGGAATTTTAAAAGTTCCTTCCACTTGCAATGATACTATAACACCAATAAACTTTCCAACACATAATTTGTATGATCATGGTGAGGAATAACATATGTATCACAATGAGAACACACAAATTCTTCAATTATTTCTTTAAATTTCTTCACAAGACAAGCTACAACTTGTTGTTACAAAGTACTTTGGCTAAAACCAACAGGTAGTAACTACTCCCTAATTTATCAGCTACAACTGAAAGCAACTACAACCCCTAGATTTATCATCTACTACTGAAAGGAGCTTCAACCCCTTAGTATTTACCACCAACTACTAGAAGGCGATATAACCTCTGACTTGAAAGCTACACCTTGCATGAACTCTATGACTCATTTTTCATACAATTTTCACACTCAAATCATGAAGCGAATCCTTTTTACAACATAAATCAATTCGCCTTTGAACCACTAATCAAAACCACCAAAAACCCTTTAGTAATCTCTTATTAATGAAAAATTGACCTTCATCCACAATTCGACACCTCTATTTTATCATGTTTTTCTTTGCAAATTTGACTCTACTTATAAAGAAATTTGGACTGATATTTTTGGAAATTTAACTTAGTTATCTTGTACTTTCATCTTTGCATGAATATATTATCAACTGAGTCCTATGAATCTTCTCTTCAAGTTATAAAGCACTCCTTACATGTTTCTTCTAAAAAAACTAAGCTTAACAACTCAAATTTACTATTCTGGAATTTTTCATAATTTTGTTGAGGTTCATCTAAATTTGGTGAATCTCCAAATTTAGTATTTTGGCCAAATTTTCCTAAAAAATTATCCATGCCACTATCATAGCTTCCAACTCATTCATAGTTTTGTTTTTAAAATTCAGTGCTTCATTGCTATATTTGGCATAACTACCAAATTCAAGCTGGTGACTCATCCACCGTGGGCCTATCTCCATATAGCCCAACTGCTTTTTTCTTTAGTGATCCACTAAAAAAAAAGTGCTCGATGATAAAAATTAAGACTATAGATATAGTTTTACAATAGATCTGAAGGATATCAATTAAAATATAAAGAACTGCAACAAAAATGATGTCCCAACGCTCTCTCTATCACCCGATAGAATGTTAGGAGCTATAATTTTTTCCTATTTCCTAGGACCATTACCAAGACCATTTTCCTTTTTTTCCCTCTAAGGTAGATCCATCCAAGATTTGTTTCTTCTCATTTTTTTCTTTTAGAAAAGACTCTATCTCTCAGCTTAAACCTCCGTAAGTGCCCCGAATTCTCAGCTCCATGATACATAGTCATTAGGGGACTTTTGAGGTCTAAAATGGGCCTCCTAGGAAAAATGTACAACCAAAATAAAATTTATAATAACCAACAGGATTCAAGATGATGATGTCATCCATGGGGGATGATTCACCATTTTTTGAGTAAAAAAGTAAAAAAATTAAAAAATAATAAAACTACTTTTTCAACTCATATTTTCGACTTATTGCCTAATGGGTTTACTCAAATTTTGAGTGGAAACACTCGTTGGATGCATAATTTTATTCCTCATCCAATGCGTACCCATGTTGCATACTTTCTATGGACACTGCTGCATGAAAAATGAGAAATACATGAAAAAACGTGATTGCAATCACGTTTTTCATGTATTTCTTAGTTTTTGTGTAGTAGGGTCCATTGAAAGTATGAAACATGGGTAATCGTTGGATGAGGAATCAAATTATGCATCTAACGAGTATTTCCGCTCAAAATTTGAGTAAACCCATAGGGAGATAAGTTGAAAATATAAGTTGAAAAAATAGTTTTTCTTCTTTTCCTCTAAAATTTGATGATGTCATCTAATCCTATTTTATTTTTTCCACTATTATTTTATAATTTCCTTAGGAGGCCCATTTTAGACCTCAAAAATCCCCATATGTTCTAGTTTACAACTACCTAGCTTCCTTGCCTTTCTGATCCCGTCTTTAACAGTCGTATGCTCTAGTTAGTTTATTCTAGTTCCTAGATTTTAGCTCCTTGACTCTAGGCTTCTCGGCTTTAACACCCCCACACGCTTCTCAGTTTATTCCAAGGAAGTATATGTCGAGGTTATGTGTTAATAGGCTCAACCAATGATTAATCAAAATGGTTTCAGCTACCTTTTTTTAGGTCGCGTCTACCCAGTCCTTTGATTTGGTTGCTACATTAAAAATATGTCGCATTTGGAAATGTGCCAAACTTAACTTTTATGAAAGGTTCTCTAACAATTTAACTCTACAAGATTTGACTTTGTAGGTCCCTTAACTTTGACTGGCATTAACTTGTTATCTAGGAGGCCAGTTTTGGACTTCCATATCCCAATTGAAATATTTTTCAGAGATCCATTAATTTAAGTGTGTCCCAACTATGTTTGAAGAGATATTATGATTGTTGATGATGAGGACTTCTACAAACTGTGTGTGATGATATTTATTATTCCCAAGGTTTCAGGTGAACTCTTCACCCATCTTTAGGGGGCTTAAAGCTTAATGAGATCTTATGAGCTAGTCAAACTCTCAGCTTCATCACCAAATTTGGCTTTACAATTATTTGAGTTGTTCTTGATTCTTCTTGAATTCTTCAATCTTGTTTCTTTCATCCTAATCACCTTTCCCATCAATGACAATGCATTTATAACATTTTGCACCTTTAGCATTGATGGAAACACCTTGATCACATAGAATAAACACCATAAAGAAAAAAAGTGTGCATCATCATCTTCTCCTCCTTTAGACTCATTTGGATGCAACTCCCCATAAAATGCACTCCTAATGTGTTGTGGAGTAATCCTCCTTTCCTTTTTGTTCAGAAAGACATCTCCCCTTAGTCTAAAGCTCTTATCTTTATTTTATTTGATCACCAATACTACTCCCCCTTTGGCATCAATGGAAAATACACCAACATGCTCCCTTTTTCATCAATATCCCCCTATCATGTGGATCCTGTGGACCTAGAAACTCCATCATTATATGTTTGATGGTTGTTGGATACTTTTCTTCCTATTGAGGAAGATCTAGTCATGGGACATGAGAGGAATTGTGCCTAGGCTTTGCCTTAAATGCCCGAATTGATCTCTTAGGGAGAAATTTGGTGAAAATATCAGTTACCTTTTCTATTGTAGATACATAATCCATCTTGACTGTGTGATTTGCAACTTTATCTCTCAAGAGGTGGTACTTGATTGTAATTATTTTTTCTTTGACTTAAAGGTAGGATTATTTGACATGTAGATAGCACTTGTATTGTCACATATAATAGGAATAGGTTGACCATAAAACACGTGTACATCATGTAGACTTTTCTTCATCCATAAGAGTTGAGTGTAATAAGAATTTGATGTTATATATTCTGCTTCAATGGTAGATAGTGAAATTGAATCCTTCTTCTTGCTCAAACATGAAACTAGGCATTATGTAAGAAAGAAAGAAACACCACTAGTTCTCTTTCGATCCTCTACATCATCTACCCATTCAACATTAGTAGAAATAGGTAGTGAAAAATATTTACCTCTTGTGTGCCAAATTCCATAGTCCATCATGGCTTTCAGATATCTGAGAATTCTCTTGGCTGGTAGAATATGGCTATGTCTAGGGACTGCTTGAAATCTTCCAATAATACCAACTGCATGCATGATGTCTAATCTTGACGCTAATAAATATATGAGGTTTACAATAATCGATATGTATAAAGTTTGATCCACTTTTGTTCATTCATCTATCTTACAAATCTTGCAGTCTATCACCATTGGTGTGCTCACTAAAGAGCACTGGTCCCCCATGCCAAAATTCTTCAATATTTCCTTGATATACTTGCTTTGTGAGATAAAAATTCCTTTTGAATTATGTGCAATTAGAAATCCAAGGAAATAAGTAAGTTTTCCAAGCATAGACATCTCAAACTTGGCCTTCATATCAACTACAAATTGGCATGTTATTTGATCTAAATAACTACTAAATATAATATCATCAACATAAACAACCACCATTATTATGTTTACATCATTAGCTTTCACATACAAATTACTATCAGTTGTTCCTCTTTTAAAACCATAGTTCAGCAAGTAAGTTTCCAACTTGGAGTACCAAGCCTATCGGGCTTACTAGAGACCATACACGACCCTCTTTAACTTGAAAACATAATATGTCTGATCTAATAACTAAAAACCATCTAGTTGTTCTATGTAAACTTATTCTTGTAGTTCTCCTTTTAGAAAAAATATTTTACATCCATCTAATATATCTTGAACTTCTTGAAACAAGAAAATACAAAAATCATTCTAATAACTTCTAATTAAGAAAATAGAGAAAATATTCATCAAAATCCAAACCTTTGATTTGAGCATAGACTTTGCATGCTAATATTGCCTTGTTTCTGACCACTTCCCTATGCTCATTCAATTTTCTTCTGAAGACCTACTTCATACCAATGAGATTCTTGTTTGTTGGTCTAGGAATAAGCTCCCATGTCTGATTTTTCTCTATCTGGTTCAGTTCTTCATGGGTGGCTTTCAACCAATTATCATATTGACTAGCTTATGTAACATCCTTTGGTTGCTCTATAGATAATAGATCTACATGTGATTATGTAGGGGAGTTCAACAACTTGCTTATAGTTTGTACACCTATGTTTACATCATAAATAATTTGATATCTTGGGTGGTGTTTTTTCACATACCTTGAGGGATCTTTAGATTGAGGAATGGTGGGCTCTTCACTATGTTCATTTGAAAATGACTCTTTGTCCTTTCATCATTGTTGAATAGATAAGGGGAGTTAGTATATACTAGATGATTGACTTCATGTTCAACATATTAATCCACTTTGACATCAATATAATCAAAAATATTATTTGTATTCTTATTATAGGATCTATAGCTCTAGCTATTATGAGAATATCCAAAAAAACATGCCTTCATCAGCCCTTGCATCAAACTTCCCAAGCTTTTCATTATTCCTCTTAATGTAGCACTTTCTTCCAAAAGCTTTAAAATGATTTACTGTTGCATGTCTTCCATACCAAAGCTCATAGGGAGTCTTATCACTATTTGGTCTAAAGTGAGCTTTATTGAGAATCAACATCGTTGTGCTAATGTCTTGAACCCAAAATATCTGTTGAACATTTGTTTATCTCATCATGGATCTCGTTAATTGCTGAATTGATCTATTCTCTCTCTACTACACCATTCCAATGCGAGTCTCATATATTGAGAATTTCTTTTTATTGCCATGCTTCTTGCAAACGTCATCAAATTATTTTGAAGTAAACTCACCCATTGTTAGACCTTATACTCTTGATTTTGGAATCAGTATCATTCTAAGCCATGGCTTTAAAGTATTCAAACTTATCAAAGGATTCAAAATTCTCTCTAAGAAAATCAACCCACATCATTTTGATGAAATCATCAATGATAATAATGATATACAATTTATGTATAAGTGTTTGTGTTCTTGATGGGCCATAAAATTCTATATGAACTAACTACAATGGCTTAATTGATGATCTCTCCTTGGAATTGAATGTTACTCAATCTTTCTTACCCAATTGACAAGAATGACAAGTAGTATTCTCAGGGTTTGATAGCTTTGGAAAATCCTTGACTACAGTCATTTTTCCCAACATAACTAACTAGTCAAAATTCATATGTCTAAGTCTTTTGTGCCATATGCAACTCTCATCTATTTTTGAAAAGAAACACCTCTTTGTCTTATCTTTTAGAACATATACATTGTTATCTGTTCTCACAACTTCAATTACTACTTCATCAACTCCCAAAAACTTTATTTAACAATTTTTCACATTGAAAATCACATCATAGCCTTGGTCACACATCTAATATGAATGAAGATGATCATTTTTCATCCCACCAACAAATAAGACATTCTTTGATTTACCACTCCCATTTGAAAAACTGGAAATTCCTTTTCCAACAATCTTACGAGGTGCGTTATTACCAAAGGTCGCATTTCCTTTCTCAACTAGTTTCTAAAATAGCCACTGTCAACATACCAATTACTACCTTCATTCTCAACATACAAGTCAATCTTGCACTATTCTGCATTCTCCTTTTCTTTCTAGACTTTGGGCTCTTGGATGTGTTGGGCCTCTAAATTAGACATAAATTAAGGCCCATGCCTCTAAATTAAACAATGACTTAAGGCATATTGTAACAGCTCAAAATATATATCTAATTAACTTATCAACATTAAATTTAAACTATGAAGAGTGCTTACCTGTGGTAGAAGTAGGCTTACCGCAATACGGTTTTGGGGACGACTCTTCTCCCAACCATAGGCTCAATTGTGCAGGATTCTGCTACAACTGGCCACCCCCGAGCCCTCAATCAACGACTACTGCCAGTGCTCCTAAGTCTTAGTATACCATTATCCCAAGAGAATGACAGATAGAATCTTGGAATGATGGATTGCAAGCATGCCTCTCATCTTTCTCACCATCTATTAAATAGAACAACATTGGATGGGGAACCACATGCACACACTCCATGTCTCTACATGCAACTTGATTTTTAGCCTTCTTGTTTTATTTCTTTACTTTTATTTTGATTTTTAGCTTTGCTGATTCTTTTTATTGTTTTCTTTGTTTTATTACTATTTATTCTCATTTAGAGCTTTAGTGTAGTTTTTACTATTTTTATTATTTATTT
>APFE030817118.1:67996-78293 GCA_000404065.3 Pinus taeda | reverse complement strand
TTATTATTTATTATTAAAGGGAGGGATATTACACATATGACCATCCCTCAACACGTTAAACCTCTCTTTTTGCATTAGATAATTTATTTTTAACATTAATATATTAATTAGGAAGGTTTATGAATAGTTGAATACTTGTGCCTAATATTATTTATTTTTTGTGCAATATTATGATAATATTGGGCAGATTATGAAGAGTTGGAGGAGGAGATAATTTAGAGAATTGTTCCCTACTACTAGAGGATCAATAATAAATAAATAATTCAACAATATATTATGGAATTATGGCAGAAATTGTGGAACTCCAATGATTGAGAAAATCTAGGAATGTGTTCCACTAATCAAGGGTGCAGATCCACCAATCAAGGGAGAAGATCCATTAATCAAAGGATTTCGGTGGGGAAATCTTCCTCCATCCATGCGGAATGATTCTTACTAATTTTGTATAAGTACCAAGTCAAATTTTCCTCTAGGGAATGACTGAGAAAATCTAGGAATGTGTTCGCTGCCATTTAATGCGAATTTCTAGTATTGGGGACTAGATCCACTAATCAAGGGATTTTGGTGGGGAAAGCTTCCTCCATTCATGGGGAATGATTCCTAATCACTTTGTATAAGTACCAAGTCAAATTTTCCTCTAGGGATATTTTTTCATTAGTGCTATTGTGGAGATAGCTTGTATTTTTGTAGCTCCATTGTATTTTCTTGCACGGATGTAATTTTATTGATGAAAATAATGAATATTGGTGTGATGTTCAACTTCTAAATCTTTTTCTCCTCCATAGTTTTTTCTCCTCCATAGGTTTTTCTTCTGAATATTGGCCATCCTAGGAACCTTAGAGACCTTTTGTATCATTTTCTTTCCTTCTTTTCATTGCTTATTCACATGCATCTCTAGTTTTTATATATTTCTATTTCTACATTTAGGATTAATAATTTCTTGTTGTAGGATTGAGTTAAATGGTTGATGTAAGTTATTTTTTAGGATTAGTAATTATTTTATCCTTAGAAAAACTTTGTAAGTTTATAATAATCATTGAGTTTATTGGATTTATCTTCTCATTCCCAAATCTAGATTGTTGGTCCTCATTTTTAGCAAGAACAATAAATTTCTGCTCATTTTTAGACCATGCTAACAAGCTTCAATTGAATTGATTCAACTTGCATTAGATCACAAAAAAAAATTCTAGTTCATAACAAAATTTACCCCATTGTGTTTGCACTTGATTTGGTTAAACATTTCTTAGTTTCACTAGCTCACTAGTTCTCAAATTTTTAGATTTTCGACTAGTAATGTTTTTTATCTGTTTTGCATGGGTTAACATAGGTCTTGTTGAGTGATTACACTTGGAATGGGGACCTAAGACATCCTAGTTAATACCAAAATTTGTCCCATCCAATTTGGATTTTATTTTCTTGTTCATTCGATGAATTATGATAAATTTGTACATCCTGTAGGAAAATCAGGGGATCCTGTAGGAAATCACTGTAGCATCCTGTAAGAAAGCATGTTTTGAGGCTGAATTGAGAAAACGTCCTCTAGGAAGCTAGAAAAGGGCCCCTACTTGTCTCCTAAACCTTCTAACCATTCAACATTATCTCCAAGCCACCTTCCACATCAGCAAAAGAGATTAGCTATCACACTCTCACATGGAAAAAAGACAAAGAAAACAAATTTATTTTATTCATTTACATGCACAACAGTATAAGGTTTGATGATTTGAAACTACGTGCTTAGGATAGTAGGATTGCATACATGTTAACTTAGAATTCTTTTGAAGCAAAGCCTCTTAGCAGTTAGAAAATGGTGTGTTTTAGCATTTGATTTCATTCTCTTTCCTTGTACTTTCTTTCTTGCAATAGGTTAAGGTTCCATTTCGAACATTTCATATTCTGCAATTAGTTTAGGATTTGACATCAATACATGCACTCCATTACATCTTGACAGCAAAGGAAGGACACATTATATGCCACACATATAGCGCTGACAGCTCTTAAGTTTGTACAAACCCTAGGTTGATAATTAAAGTCGATAACCTTAGGAGTTGCATCATTCTTGTTGCAATACTGAGGCTCATCACTTTTTGGTGTTGTTGCCAGGGAGGTGTCAAAGTATGCATTGTTTTCTTCCCTAGTTGATTCATTTCCTTTTATTTTTTGCAGAAATAAAAAATTATTGCATTAGGCATATTTCATTTCAAAAATAGAAAAGTGAATTGCATTAGTATTTTCATTCAATCATAACAACAACAAAAAAATCTCCAACACCAACCCACCCCCGAATTGATCACGTGGTGCAGTAAGATTCATGTCGCCATGCACTTTTGTAGGTAGAAGAAGAAGATGACAAAGAATGTAGAAGAAATGGATGGAGATGATGACAATGAGGAAGATCCTCTCAGATTTCTCATTCAAGATATTTATGGTAGTGTGCACATGAAGAAAAACCCTCCCTCTTTTCTTCCAAAATTTCATGGTCAAAGGTCAGATGATCCGGAAACCTTTCTCTTTGAATTTGGGATTGTTTGTAGATCTTATGGTTACTTATTAAAAACTCAAAAATTGAGATTGTTTCTAGAAACTTTGAAGGATAGAGCTTTTAAATGGTTCATGAGTTTAGGGACTAATTCAATAAGATCATGGAATGATGTGAAAAAGATATTTCTAGACAAATATAAAGGTCATGATCTTAAGGAAGAAATATTTAGAATGAATCAAAAAGAAGATGAGAGTATTGAGGATCTAATAGAGAGGTTCATGTATAATGTTAAGAAAGAAAAACTACATCATTTAGGATCTAACACACTAAAAATCCTCTTACTTAGAACAATTAGGGACGAGTGGATTGATCTCCTTAATCTTATGAGTAGAGGTGATGTATATCAATTATCATTTGAGGAAATTTGTGAAACAACAAACAAATATCAAGAGGAAAAACAAGAGTAGGAAAATCAATATCAAGATTGGTAAGTCAAGCTAAACTTGGAAATTTGTTTGATGATTTTAAAATAGAAATTCTTAGCAATCTAACAAAACAAGTAGAAATGTTAAGAATGCAAGATGAAGGAAAAGAAAATACTGATATTTGTTTTGCAGAATCACGTGATGATAAACATTGTCCATCATTACCAAGGTTGAAGAAAGTTCACCAAGAGGACAATGGAGCAAGTCAATTGTCAATGCAATGATATTTTGTAGCTCCAAGAGGACCATGGTAGCCTATTCAATGTCATATGATGCAAGAGCCTAATTCACAACTTCAAGCTTATGCACATCCACCAAAAAGTAAATGGAACACACTCTTTCCTTTGCAACATTGGTCATCTCAACCCAAAACAGATCTTGGAAACAAGGTTGGAAAGGAACTTATGGGATCCATCCACAATATCCTCAATATTTTTCTCAATATCCTCCATACCAAACTCCTTTTATTCTTACCATTCACCTCTACCACAACCACAACCCCATCCACATCCATCTCAAATATACACCCCCACTCAACTACTTGTACCACCATTCCCAAACCCACACATTGAAGGAGCTCAGCCCACTTATAATGTTGAGGTACAACAATTCCAAACATCTCCTCTTGAGATCAATGGTATCATTGAAGGACCACATCCAAAAGAAAAATATTCAAATAAGAAAGCCACAGAACAAGGGGCTGTGATTGATGAAGAGAAGACATAAAAATCAGAGATCGAGAGAACCCCCTCACGGTTACCATCAAATCCTCCATGTATTCAAGGGAGAAATCAACAAAAAGATGAAGATTTGAAGGTCATGGTAGAAGAAGACATGAATAATGATCCAGATCAACAAAAGAACCAAGAACATCACAACTATATTGAAATATGGTTTCAGACAGTCATTAAGTTGCAACATTACTCTCTTCCTCAACTATGATTGGTCCTTTCAAGGTCAAATTATTTGGTCTCTGAAATCCAAATACATGTCAACGCATACATTTCAAGCCTCCAAATCATTTTGTCTATCATCTTGATGTGCACATGGCTTCATTGGAAGTATTCTTATACTTGAAAGTGATTTTGTTTTTCAAGTAAGGTAGGGTAGAGGGAAAAAAATGAAAAGTAAGAGAAAAAATACAAATCTAAAGTGGAAAACCTCCTTATAGGCACCTCAGATTGGCTTGTCGATTGAAAACCTCCATGAGGCGGTCAATGGGTTGGGAAAAAGAAAAAAGAAAGATAAAAAGGAAAAGATCCTATGTGAAAAACTCCTTTAAGGGGCTTAGGCAATCCTACTAGTTGAAAACCTCATTGAGGCAGCTAGTAGGCCTAGACAAAAAAAAGAGAAAAAATAAAAGAATCCTTGCTCGATGCATGCATGTACTCTCCAACATCTGCAAGCAACAAGAACAAGTTAGTACCAAAAGGAAAATTGGTCAATCTTAGTCAAAAGAAGTCAAATTTTGACTTTCTCCTACTTCGCTCAAATGCTCCAACAAGGCCAAGGCCATGCCAATCCATCACCCTCATCTATTTTCACCATCCACCCATAATTATCAAGCTTCTACCACTCATTTTCCTTGTTGTCCTAAGAAACTATAGGATGCTCTGTTTTACTACGCGATGCAAAAATACAGAGTAGAAATTTGTTTTTACCATAACTTGAAAACCATGTGTCCATTTTCCAAGTTGTTTTAGGGGGAGATGAATATGGATGATAGTAACATGCTCAAGCAATTTCAACAACTTCTAGTGCACAGTTTCCAAGAAATTGGTCTCCATCACCTCCAGCCATTTTTTCATTTTCTCAGTATCCGTGCATCCATTTAAAAAATTATTTCATGGGGAGATACATATGGATGATGGTAACATACCCAAGAAATTTCAACAAATTCTAGTGCTCAGTTTCCAAGAGAATAACCTCCATCACCTTTAGCTATTTTTAGTTTTTGTCAAGATCCACGCATCCATTGACCAAAATGTTTCTATGGGGAAGTGCATAACCATGATGGCAACATGCTCAAAAAAAATTCATCTCAATCCAGCCTACCATTTGAGAGATATGGACAAAACGTCAGTGTCCTATAAACCTACAGGATATAGAACAACACCTGCAGGATTGGTAGTGAGCAGTTTTAAAGGAGATCCAAAGGCCAAAGAAGCTTCTCCAAAGCTTAGCAGAGGCACCAGGATCATCAACATCACCATCAACACCTGCACATCAACATCAACTCAGCAACAGCATACATGTCTCTCCAACAACCATCAGGGAGGTACAAGTATGCAATATTCTTGACCTCTTCTCTTGAGCATATTATAGTTAGAATTTTTTTGTCAATGCATGAGAGATGAGGTTTTATAAGCTAAGTATGGGCCAGTAGTCTCAGTCGCCTTCAACTAGTTGATTCCAGTTCACTCTTTCACTCATGCAATGTCAAAAAGTCATATTATGAAGGGTGATGATTTCAAGGAATGAGGACAATGGTTAAAAAAAGAAATTTTTGCAAAGGCCAAGGTCACCACATCACTCCAAGCCCTCCATCCACTTCATATTCACTATCTATTCATCATTCATCCATCCCATTTCATTTTTGAAAAAAAATAAATAGAGCATCCTCTCAATTTTCACAAACCTACACTACTCCCTTTGAGCCCTAGCATCATCATCCAATCCCTCTTCATCATTTCTCATCACTCCCATACAGTTAGAAGACTCTAAAGGAATAAGCAATGAATACTATAGGAAGACAGAATGTTGCTACAAGAAGGAAGAAATGAAAAAATTGTGCCAAAACCCAAAATTACAGTGGCTAAGAGAGACTTAATCAAAACAGAGAACTCCAATGCCATTAGGCAATCATATAGGCCACAAGGGAGAAGAAGAAGGCAACAAAAAAAAAATAAGGCATTCACCATCAAAATATAAATCAAACTATAGTGATGAAAAGAAGTGTTCCAAGAGGTCTCCAATATCTTTATAGGTTTTTTCTAAGGCCTAAAAATGGGATAAATGAATGGGATTCAGGTTAAGGGCCTTCCCTAACCCCAATTTATCATTTATGCTCAAAACTTATTTCCTGTAGTTTTAATAAGGTTTCCTATAGTTTTGACAGGAATTCCTACGGGGTGTCCTAGTTCTCATCTAAATGCATTTTGAAGGTGTTAGAAGTGTTCAAATGGCGGAACAAGGTAGCAAAAGGTTGATAAGGGTGTTTAAGACCTTGCCAAATTGAAAAATATTCAAGAACCAATCTTGAATAAGGGGAAGAAGGCCATCTAATGGTCTCAAGAAACAATGATTTTTCTTTGCACAAATATGTTTTTGGGCTTTTCCTTGCAGAACTTGTAGCCAATATTCTTAATACACAAGAGAGAAGCCACCACGGCCATGGATGAGGCACAATGAGGACACTAAGTTGCTCAAAGGATGAGCAACACTTTCAGCAGAGGGTATGATGGGCCTCCAAATTAGACATAAATTAAGGCCCATGCCTCTAAATTAAACAATAACTTAAGGTCTATGACCATCCTTCAGCACATTAGACCTCTCTTTTTGCATTAGATAATTTATTTTTAACTTTAATATATTCATTAGGAAGGTTTATGAATAATTGAATATTTGTGCCTAATATTATTTATTTTTGTTTAATATTATGTGAATATTGGGCGGATTATGAAAAGTTGGAGGAGATAATTTAGGGACTTGTTCCTTGCTAATGGAGGATCAATAATAAATAAATAAGCCAACAAGATATTATGGAATTATGGAACAAATTGTGGAACTCCAACGATTGAGAAAATCTAGGAATATGTTCCACTAATCAAGGGAGCACATCCACCAATCAAGGGAGAAGATCCACTAATCAAGGGATTTCGGTGGGAAAATATTCCTCCATCCATGGGGAATTATTCTTACTTATTTTTTATAGGTACTAAGTCAAATTTTCCTCTAAGTAATGATTGATAAAATCTAGGAATGTGTTCCCTGTCATTTAATGCAAATTCCTTGTATTGGGGACTAGATCCACTAATCAAGGGATTTTGGTGGGGAAAGCTTCCTCCATTCATGGGGAATGATTCACAATCATCTTTTGTAAATACCAAGTTGAATTTTCCTATAGGGATAGTTTTTCATTCGTGTTATTGGGGAGATAGCTTGTATTTTTTGCAGCTCCCTTGTATTTTCTTGTAGGGATGTAATTCTATTGATGAAAATAATGAAGATTGATGTCATGTTCAGCTTCTAAATCGTGTTCTCCTCCATAAGTCTCTGATTTTTCTTGGGCTTGGTCATCCTAGAAACCTCATAGCCCTTTTGTATCATTTTCTTTCCTTCTTTTCATTGCTTATTCACACAGATCTCTAGTTTTTATGTCTTTTTGTTTCTGGATTTAGGATTAATAATTTCTTGTTGTAGGATTGAGTTAAATGGTTGATATAAGTTATTTTGCAGGATAAAAATCATTATTTCATCCTTGGAAAATCTCTGGAAGTTCATAATAATCATTGAGTTTTTTGGATTAGTCTTCTCATTCCCAAATCTAGATTGTTGGGCCTCCTTTTTACTAAAGAACGGTAAATTTCTGCTATTTTTTAGAGCATTCTAACGAGATTCAATTGAATTGATTCCACTTGTCTTAGATCACAAAACAAATTTAGTTCATAACAAAAAATACCCCATTGCATTTTCACTTTATTTGGTTAGGCATTTCTTAGATTCACTAGTTCACTAGTTCTCAAATTTCTAGATTTTCGACTAGTAATGTTTTTTAATTTTTTTGTATAGGTTAACATAGGTTGTTTTGAGTGATTCCACTTGGAATGGGGACCTAAGACATCCTAGTTAATACAAAAATTTGTCCCATCCAATTTTGATTTTATTTTCTTGGTCATTCGATGAATTATAGTAAATTTGTACATCCTGTACAAAAATTAGGGGATCCTGTAGGAAATCATTGTAGCATCTTATAGGGAAGCCTGTTTTGAGGCCAAATTGTGGAAAAGGCCTCTAGGAAGCTAGCAAAGGGTCCCTACTTGTCTCCCAAACCCTTTGGCCATTCACCATCATCTCCAAGCCATATTTCAAATCACCAAAAGAGATTAGCTTTCACACTCTCACATGGAAAAATGACAAAAAGAAAAACAAATTTATTTTATTCATTTACATGCATAGTAGTACAAGGTTTGATGGTTTGAAACTGCATGCTCAGGATAGTAGGATTGCACACATTTTAATTATTTTGAAGCAAAGCCTCTTAGAAGTTAGTTAGAAAATAGTGTGTTTTAGCATGTGATTTCATTCTTTTTCCTTGTACTTTCTTTCTTGCAATAGGTTAAGGTTCCATTATGAACATTTCATTTTCTACAATTAGTTTAGGATTTGACTTCAGTACATGCACTCCATTACATCATGATAGCAAAGGAAGGACACATTGTATGTCGCACACATAGTGCCGACACCTCTTAAGTTTGTACGAACCTCGAGTTGATAATTAACGTCGATAGCCTTGGGAGTTGCAGCATTCTTGTTGCAATACCGAGGCTCATTAGGATGGTTTCCTCAATAATTGGATCATGCCTTTTATTCTTGAATCTATACTCGGGTGATCTATGCCCAAAGTTTTGACAATTATAGCGTTGAACTAAACTCTTCAAAGGAGAAGAATAATTTTTATAACTGTGTCCCCTCATTATCTATCTAATCTGTTGGTCTTGCTAATATTTTCTTCTTCTTGATCTAAGTTGTTTGTATGATAAATTCACCCTAGAATTCATTATATTATGCCCATAATTTGTGCATGTAAGCAAATAGCTTGGAAATATGTCTAGATACTTGGAAAAAAATTGATTTATGAACTTTGGCTTGGCTACTCTTTATGTATCTTGATTTCCTCTCCAACACTACATTCTTTTGGGTTGGGAAAAAATCATCCTCTTATTTAGTAGATGTTGATTCGACTCTTTTTGACTATTGGGTCGTGCACTAGCTTTGACATTTTGCTACTGCATTAAACTACTATGTCACCACATTCATCCCACTTTCATTATCATTGGGCCACATTTATGTTTTTCCAATCTTTATTAATTCTAAGCCTTTTAAGTGAATTTGTGGTTAAAAATTAGGAAATAATGTGCATAAGCTTATACCTAACCAATGGGTTGAGATTGTTGACATGTGTAGGTTGAAAGGAGGCTTCTAGAAGACCCTTATGTGGCACTCTAAGGCCAAATTCGAATTTGAGTGGAAAGAATCATGGGATCATGAGGATATGTGTCACATCTCCTAATTTTATTGTAACTCTAAAAATACATGTGTCTTATCAATTCCTATTTTGATTAGGACTCTAGAGGTAGAGGGAGAGATTCATGGATTATCATTAATGAGATGACTCTCATCTTTTTGTATAAATAGGAGATCTCTCTCCTTCATTAGGAAGTCTATGAAGTCTTTTTAGTCTTTTAGTCTCTAGTTCTTGAGATTGTAGTTCTTCCTTGATGGCTTTTGAAAGCTTTGGAGAACTTTGTTGTACTTTGTACTTTTGAAGAATTTGAATAAAGCTTTGATGTTCTCAACATGGAAGGAGATGTGAATTAGATGTCATGGAGCACATTAGAATGTAAGGTAGAGTAGATTTCATTTTGTAAATATTGATTTGTAGAATGTAAAGTAGAATAGATTTCATTTTGTAAATATTGCTTTGATTTGATTTGATTACTTTCAAGTTTGATAGATTAGATTTTTCATTCATGCAATTTTAATTCATGCAAGTGTGTTCAATTTTTCTTTGATTTCATAGGCGGTAGGGGGCCCCTGCCTTGTATAGTTGTCATTTAATTTTGCATTTAATTTTGTTATGCTTATGTATATTAGCTGTACATAAAGTGCTTTCAATTTGATTGTAGATTAGGGATGCACATAGCCTTTTAATGACTAATGACATGATAGAATCATCTTGTCCTTTTGCTGAATCGGCAAGGATACTGGGTCTCATAGTCACTAGCTCATTGTTTGGTTATTGCATTTTATTTTAATGACTAATGACAAGATAAAATCATCTTGTCCTTTTGCTAAATCAACAAGGATACTGGGTCTCATAGTCACTAGCTCATTGTTTGGTTATTGCATTTTATTTTGATTGAACTAATGACATGATAGAATCATCTTGTCCTTTTGTTGAAGCAACAAGGATACTGGGTCTCATAGTCATTAACTCATTGTCTGGTTATTGCATTTTATTTTGATTGACACTTTAGAAAACCAACAAGAACAAAACCCCAAAAACAACATAAACTATAAAAGAACGAAGTAAGAGAAAGGTTAACTAAGC
>APFE030817118.1:0-62781 GCA_000404065.3 Pinus taeda | reverse complement strand
TTGTATAGTTGTCATTTAATTTTGCATTTAATTTTGTTATGCTTATGTATATTAGTTGTACATAAATTGCTTTCAAGTTGATTGTAGATTAGTGATGCACATAGCTTTTTAATGACTAATGACATGATAGAATCATCTTGTCCTTTTGCTGAAGTAGCAAGGATACTGGGTCTCATAGTCACTAGCTCATTTTTTGGTTATTGCATTTTATTTTGATTGAACTAATGACATGATAGAATCATCTTGTCCTTTTGTTGAAGCAGCAAGGATACTGGGTCTCATAGTCATTAGCTCATTGTTTGGATTGCATTTTATTTTGATTGAACTAATGACATGATAGAATCATCTTGTCCTTTTGCTAAAGCAGCAAGGATACTGGGTCTCATAGTCATTAGCTCATTGTTTGGTTATTGCATTTTATTTTTATTGAACTAGTTGTATATTTACACTTTTGTTTAAATACTAACTCCATCAATAACATGTTTTTAAGTTCTTTTGAAGTGCTAAGTTTTGGAAGTTACCATTAGGGACATAGGCCTTGTCTTGAAATCTTTATCCATATTTGTCCTTTAAAAGTATTCTTAAGACCTCAGAATAGGATTTCCATTTGCATTAAACACTTTAGAAAACCAACAAGAACAAAACCCCAAAAACAACATAAAACTATAAAACAACGAAGTAAGAGAAAGGTTAACTAAGCACATATAGTGCACCACACTTCATCAGTTTACGATACCCGGATTGATAATTTATGTAGAGCAATTTAAGACATTAAATTGACTAGACAACCACTGTAGGGACGAAATTTTGGGACAACTGGTTATTACAGGAGGTCCAAAATTATGGAAGTGCATGATAAAGAGCAAAGTGCAGGATCAATTTGGGTGACTTGACTTGGAGGAGAAGAATAGGTTTTGACCATAGGTCTGGGTGTATCTTTCATTAAACAACAATAATTTCTCTATTGAAAAAAGGTTTATGGGTTTTTCCCGTTGTGGGTTTTCCCAGTGTAAATATTGTCTCTTTTTGTGCATTGTGATCTCTACTACTCTACTATTCTTTATTGTTGAATTTCTGAAGCATAATTGTTGAATGATATATTGGAATGAGTTAAAAGTAATATCTACATAAAAAATATTTATCAGAATTTCAGAAATATTTTGCTAACCTAATTACACTAGAAAATCAACATTGTCAACCAGAACAACCTTTGACCTAGCCAAAAATTGAGAGTGTTGACCCAAGACACACCTAAAACCAACCTGAACAAAAAGGAAAAATAGAATGAATGAGTGTTCCATAATTACCTAAAACTATTGCATAGGAAGAATTAATTTGCCATTCAACAAGTCTGCACCATAACACTACTTCTTTGCACCCCACCGTGCATAAGCCAAAAATAATATAGTAAATTTGGACTACCTTTAAGCCTAAACTCCCTCCATGCCAAACATTTTTTTGTCCACGTGCCCTCAATTAGTCTTCAAGAAATACTAATAGAATCATAAGCTTTCCTCTCCAACATGGGTTTCCATATTCACGTTTTCACGCTTTTGGGCCCGCCCCAACAAAGTGTCTTAGACCTCAACTTGCAAAGGTATCTATAACTCTTTCCCGTGACCCACATAACCATTTTACATAATAAATCATGCTACCAACCCACAAATGGATCAAGATGGTGGTAATAAAGCCTAATACTCCATGAGAACAAATGGCTAGTCCTCACATATATGGTGCATTGGCGGGGGGCGGGGGGGGGAGGGGGGTTTTTGGGGGGGCCATGCCATTGCCCCCTTAATGGTCGGTTGTTTGGTGGGATGTGGGACCCACACCCCAACCCCAACCCCACCTCCCCGATCTCCATCAACCTTTGACCCTCCACCCTCATCAGGGTATTGTTCTCACCTTCCAAAATAGCTTGCAACTTTCCTACCTAGCTCAGATTATTTGACACCATCTAAGAGGAAATAAAAATTCATCTCCTTGTCATGACATCCCAAATTTGCTAACATATCAATGACTTTATTCCTTGTCCCACACAAATGGGTAGTGATGATAGATTTTATAGAAGATAGGAGCTTTTAAATTCAAGATATAAGGATCTCCAATATCCAAATCTTGGCCACTTTAGAGACCAAGGTACCATATATTAATCTATACACTATAGAGATAGCCAATAGTTAGTCCCCACCCACTTGAAATTTTGTATAACCAACCTCAGTTGTTTCTTGTAGACCCTTGTCTAGTGCCATGAATTTAGCTACGTTGTTGCTTTTTGTGCCACAGTTAGAAGCAAACAACTTTAATGTCTATCTGTTCTAATCTCTGAAGACACCTCCAAATCCTGCTGGACCAGGGTTCCCTTTGGAAGCCCCATCAACGTTTAGTTTAACAAATCCATGGGGAGGGGGAGCGAAATATTAAGGGGATGATCTAGAAGGAACTAGGGGTTTGGGTAATCCTAGGGATGTCTTACAGTTTCCAAAGAATTTAGAATTGTTGCCTCCTATTAGTTCAATTTCCAATCCATAGTACCCCAGGACTCCGGAAGGACTATTTCCATGACATTTTGTTTAACAATCTTCTAGACAAATTCAATAGATTCTTGTTTATTATGGAAAATCCTCCAATTGCGCTCCTCCAATACTGCCCAAAGGAAAGATCCACTCACTAGAGACCATGTTTTTTTTTATGATAACATTGTTAAATAGGTTAACTCTCCAATTCTCTATCATTTCAATTAGGTTGTTAGGCGTGTGCTTTGAATGACCAAAGAGTTGGAGAACCAAAATCCATATATTTTCAATGAAAGGACAATTTAATGTAAGACTTTAAGCTCCTGTGGTCATTATTCAAGAGGTGTTCCATTCTTTCCTCCTATTCCTTGCAGAGATAGTAGAAACATGGGCCATGTAAACCTCTTTTTTGGATGTGATCCCATGTAAGTATTTTTCTCCTACCCACTAGCCCTAAGAAGTGCGAAACTTTTGGCCATAGATTACAATTCTAGATCTTGCCCCATAGGGGTTCTCTATGTAAGCTTTGATAGCTCTCTAAAAGGTTCCTCTAGTCACGTTCTCTAAAGAAAGAAAGCTAATATAATAGAAGGGATTGATCAATCAATACATATTGAAGGGATTGATAAAGATACTCAATATTCTCTCTCTAGCTAATTTCATTCAGAGAGAGGTCTCCTCTCTATTCCACTCCACATTCATTACTCCCCGCCATAATCTTCTTTAAGAGTAAACATACCTTTCACTTGACAACTCCACTGTAATTTTTTTAGATCTTGAGCTATAGATATTTTGTGCTCTTGAAGTTCTCAAGCTAGGGCTGCCTAGGAATTTACTACTTGGTGGTTCGGCTAGTTCTCATTTGATTTCCATACTCGCCATGTATCAACATCTTCAACTTTTTTCCCGTCGTACACCATTGTATCAAGTCCTTGTTCCTTGGAAAACTTCTTCAATTCCCTTAGGTCTACTCGATCTCCCGACCGAGGGAATTTTCGCCATGCTTCTTCCTATAAGAGAGTTGTTCTTCCATTCCTAATTTCCCAAAAGGCATGATTTTGAATCAAGTGTTTATTTAGGGCTAGATTCCATATAGATGGACTTGAAGGGTATACCACTTCTCTTAAATTATCTTCTTGGGAAAGGTTGAAAGTATACTTTCTAGCCCAGATATGCTTCCAGATTTCTTGACCCCCTTGAAGCCATCTCCACCACAATTTACCTCCAAGGGCCTTGTTCAATATTTTTGAGTCTCTCACTGCTAGACCCCCCACCAACTTAGGAAGACACACCTTATCCATGCAACCAATGCCCATTTCTTAGCTTGTTTATCTCCTTGCCACAAGAAATCTCTAAATTTGGAAGTGATGACCTTGGAGATAACTTTGGGAGCTGCTAGAGCAAATAATTGATACATCAACAATTCTTGAAGAATCGTCTTTATGAGGACCATTCAAATTGCCAAGTTCAATAAGTAAAAAGCCCAATTGTCTAACCTGTTAGTGATCCTTTGTAGGATATCTTGCCAACATGAGGCTCATAAAGAGTTTTCCGCTAGGGGGACACCTAAATAGTTACAAACATAGTGGTGAAAAACCAAATATGGTTATAAAACTTCATCCATTACAATTTCAAATATAGTCGTGCAAACAGAATCATTAGATGCATTTCTTAAATCAAACGGATTTGAATATTTTAAAAAATGTTTGATTTAATTTTATTGTAATAGTTTTTTTGGTTAAATATTAAAGATATGGTTTATTGGTATATGATGTAAAACATATAGATCAAATTTGTTATGAAATCAGCTCACAAAAAGATAGAAAACATAGATAAATGTCTTAGAATTTAGCCTCTTCGTGGGGGCAACCTCGTTTACATTACACAAATGAACAATTCTTAGATGATACAAATGAAAAGACCTCCTTTCTATATATAGAATTCTAAGGGGTCATAATATAATCAGAGCCGACATAACAATAATAATGTAAGGACACAATAATAACAATAGTGGGCTTCTATGGGGCACAATTTTAACAATATGGGAACTGCATGGGTACAACAATATAATAAGGGGGGTGTAATAATAACAATAAGGGGTTACACTAGTAGTATAGGGCCTAACATGCCCCTCTCCTTCAAAAAGTGTTGTCCTAAATGCTTGAGTAGTTCTTGATGCTTCTGTATAATTTTGTCGTCCCATGTGGAATCTTCAGCGGTAATTTTCCACTGATGAATACTCTGAAATTGATTGATTCGTGTTGTTGGGTTTTTGTTTCTGTGATGCTCCAGGTTCCAATAGTATTTTTCCTTCTCTTCAAGTTCTGCAATATTGTTGAATTGGGATCTTCTGCAACTTTTGAATGATGGCCATACTTCTCATCCATTCTTCGATTATCCCTTGTTCGTTATCCAATTTGGTTAATAATAGAAATAGCAGAAAACAATGCTTCCACATCCTCATTCTTTTTTGAGAGTGCATTTGCAACAAAATGTTGCTTCCCTTTTCTATAGATGATGTCAAAGTCATAACCCAACATATTTGTGACCCATTTTTTCTGTTCTTCTAAAGATAATAGTTGTTCTAAAAAATATTTAAGACTATGATGATCCATTTTTACCTTGAAGTGTCTTTCCATTAGGTAAGGTCGCCATTTCTTAACTGCATGTAGTATTGCCAACATTTCTTTCTCATAAATAGCTTGCTTGAGATGTAGTAGTAAAAATACCCAATCACCTACATCAAAACATTTTACACTATGATGTTGATTTACCTGTTGTTTCATTCGATTTTGCACCAAAGTGGCGTTATCCTTTAAAAGTTGGAGAACTTGTTGTTGATGTTCGATGTGATCTTTCACTGCTTAAACCTTTTTCTTCTTGATATGTCCTTCTATCTTGAGATTTTGAGGAGTGGTAATTTCTTCCAATGCTTTACAAGCTATGGTCGGATTCATTTCTTGATGCTCGATGTGATATTTCACTTCTTGAACATTTTTTTTCTTGATATGTCCTTCTATCTTGGAGAGTTTGAGGAGTGTAATTCTTGCCAATGCTTTAAGGATATGGTCGGATTCATTTCTCTTCTGCTGGGGTTGGTTCTGGCATATATCCTCTTCTTTTGATGTTTTTGTCTTTTCTTCCTCTTTTCAACCTATGTAAATTATTTCTTCTCAGCACACTATGACCTTTAGTGCATTTGCTATCACAATTTACAAAGCCCATTTTCTCTTTTTCTCCAATTGTTTGGTTAACCTTGTAGGTTGTGGAAGGCTAGGAGAAACAACACTTCCATATTTATAGTTGTGAGGGGTAGAATTCCTTGTTGCCATAATTTTTCTTTCCACTTTGTAACAAAGCCATTTTTCTCTTTTTTCTTCCAATTGTTGTGGTGTTGCTCTAAAGAAGGTGTTGTTCTTTGTATTCTCATAATGTGCTATAATTTCCTCCATGAAAATTGACCATGTAATAAGTTGTTTATGAGAACAAAGCCCTTTATACCATAAAAATTGGTCTTCTCCTAAATATGAAGATGCAATACATACCTTTTGTAATAGTGGTACACCATGTAGATCAAAATATTTCTCCATTTATAGTATCCAATTTACTGGATCCTTGCCATCAAACTTCCTCATCTCGCTTTTTCTTGATTTTAGGAGCTCGATCTTGAAATGATTGTAACTTTGTACTTTAGTATCTTTAAGTTCTGAAATTGCAACTTGTAGTAGCCCTCTGCGTCCTCTTTCCAATGCCACCAGTCTGATTGAATTTAGGTTCTCCAAGAAAGAGTTATGCACAATCTCGCAAGATGACCTGATTATATACCTATTCAGAAGAGCGAACTTGTATGAATTGCCACGTGTCACTGTTTTGACCTTCGGATCTGAAAAACATACACAAGAAACTACAATCCGTCCTCTTTCTACAACTTCTTATGAAATTTTAATGTGATGCTCAAAACAAAATTTATGATTATTTTCCCCAGGTCACTTGTTTGGAATGAAATTCGGGAGTCTGCAAAAAGGCCAACTTCCTCAGTTCATATCTCCGCAAATATAGCGCGAAAAGCTCTGAAATTTGGACTCGAGGTTCATAACGAGTTTGGCCCAAATGGATTTTTTTTAGCATCTGAAACGTCACAGAAAAAAATTTATAGTGCAAATGCCACAATGACCTGTTTGGAGCAGCGAAACCCTAGAATCCAAAGCTCTGATACCAAATGTTATGAAACCAGCTCACAAAAAGATAGAAAAGATAGATAAACACCTTAGAATTCAGCCTCTTCGAGGAGGAAACCTCCTTTACATTACACAAATGAACAATTCTTAGATGATACAAATGAAAAGACCTCCTTTCTATAGATAGGAGTCTAAGGGGTCATAATATAATCAGAGCCAACATAACAATAATAATGTAAGGGCACAATAATAACAATAGTGGGCTTTTATGGGGCATAATAGTAACAATATGGGGACTACATGGGTACAACAATATAATAAGGGGGTTGTACTAATAACAATAAGGGGTTACACTAATAGTATAGGGCGTAAAAAAATTATATTTGCAAACTTGACATATATCACTAAGAAGTTCAGAATAGTCAAATTATATTATTTTAAAAATCACATCGAATAAATAAGAGTTGCATTGTTGCATTGTTATTTTTGCAGTGATGAAATTTGTATCTAAAATAATGTTAATAATGTTAGGGCTTAACATTATAAGTAAATTATTTATATTATTTATACTAATAGAAGTACTCAACATGATAAAGGAAAGGTGCCAATCACTAATCCAATAGTATCTAAGTTAAATAATTTTTTGAAAAGATCAAAGTTCTTTGCCAAAAAATGAGAAAGCAAACAATTTAGGCACAACATCTATCCATTTTTACTATAAAGAAATTTTCCTTACTTTCTTAGGTCACTTTTGAACTGTATATACATTTTCAAAAAGTCACAATTATGACATAATTTTGAGTGAATTGAAGAAGTATTTCATAAGAAGCAAGAATCCTTCCTTATTGCCTTACGTTTCCTCATTTTTCTTTTTACCCTTGACAGTGGTATAAAAAAAGAGAAAACTTGAATTTCTAAGAAATGAGATACTTCATAGCTATAACCTTGAGCATATGACAATAGTTAGTCACTTGCAAAAGGTAAATTTCATTAATGAGCATAACTTAAAGAGAAATGAGATAGATGTTAATTCGAGATTGAATTTGATTATGAAACATATTGATAATGTAATTTCAAATGATGTTGTTTACACAATTTATTTTTGAAAAAGTTTTGAAAATGCCATCTTCAAATATAATTGTGCACACTCAATCATGGGATTTCAATATCTTTTAAAAAAACTTGATCGGTTTTCCTTATACTAGTTGTGAATGATTAATCTGCTTTTGTTAAATAACATTGATATGATCTACTAACATGCGATGTAAACCACATAGATTAAATTGGATTTGCAAACTTGGTGTATATCACTACGAAGTTCACAACAATTGAGCTATATTATTTTAAAAAACATTATGCATTTTCATGTCAGTGAAATTTACATTAAATTAATATTAATAAATACTAGGACCTAAGACTCATGCATTATTAATATATAATTTATACTTAAGCCAACTAAGAGTGTAGGTCGACATCATGCTCACTTTATTTCTTATTTATAAGAAAGGGGATTTATTTGAATTATTATCTCGCTTTATGCATTGGACATATTTTAACATATTCATCGACTATTTATCATTATAAAGATGTGTAATCTCTGGTTATGATAATTTTTTCATTTGGTACATTAAATTTTGGTTTCAGAGCATATCGTCCTCTTTTAAAACATGTCTTCTTTATTTTTATTTTATTTTTCTTTCTTTTGTATCTAGAGGAATTCACAAGTGGGTTGGTTTCATACTTGCATGGAACACAATCAATTCTGACTGTTACCACTATAATCTATAAGTGCCTATGTATGCCCCTTCTACAAACACATCTTAACCATAAGAATTTGAACCTCATATCTCATAGTTTACATAATACATCATAACATGGCCATCACCAATTGAGTTGGCCCTAAGGGCTTCCTTCGAAACATGTTGTTCGACCATTTTCACTATATAATTTTCTAAGAATTTTTAAACAATAAAATATTTAGGGTGCAAAGGAAACATAGAAAGGTACCTATGATAAAAAAAAATAGATTTTAGTTCACTAAAATTTTGGAGTTACATCCAATGGAATTTAGGGTTTATAGATAGTCCTAAAAATAGCCTTAAACAAGAATTGTTGGTAAAAAAATTGTATCTGATGGGGATAGACTACAATATTTCAAGTAAAAATTTAAGACATAGATATGAGAAATTGGGCATGTGGCATTCTATTTTGAGTTCTCACTTTTTAAAAGGGTAAAATAAGCAAATTTGGTAAAAGTTACAATAACTTTCTTTTAGCACATCAAAAATTTAATTGAACCTATTGTATTGTAGAGAAGACATATCATGCAACTAAAGGCTAATTTTTTAGATTCAGAGAAGCCTAAATTGCATATATTTGTTACAAGGTCAACTAGTAGGACATCTCCAAATTAGGGTTTGAAAATGTATATTATCTTGAAATTAGCATAACATTTTACTATATGATCTATTTTGGATGATGTGAAATGTGTGTGTGTGTGTGAGAGAGAGAGAGAGGGGGGTAAATGTTATTTTTGGTTAACATGTAAATATATGGAAAAAAAAATCTACACCTACTAAATCTCCTAAGAGATCATTCATGACGTATGAACAGAGTGAAGAGTTCAGAAACAAAATATCCAATTTGCATATCCACTTTACGAAAATCGATAACATATTATTGAAAAAGGTCGACCATTTCCATTTTCAAGGAGGACACTAAGAGAAGTTGGAACAAATAAAAATTACGCTTCTTCATCCCCCAAATATGAGGCTCTCTAAAAGTGATAATGTGATCCAAGGAACTCTAGGAAAGAAATATGGTATGTAAGTGGAATAACCTTCCATCAATAAGCATATCCCATGAGGACTTAAATCTAAAATTGGAGCTAATAAATTATTAAGTAATTAACCTTCCATTAGATATTTGTTTCGCAAGATGTTTAGATGATCTCAATTTATATCTGACACATAATTGGGAGGTAAGTTAGTACTTGGAACATTTGAAAACTACCTAGATAAAACACTACCTACACCATCCTTCTTTCTAATCTCTAATCATTCCTCTTGAT
The DNA here is from genome assembly GCA_000404065.3 of Pinus taeda. NCBI lineage: Eukaryota > Viridiplantae > Streptophyta > Pinopsida > Pinales > Pinaceae > Pinus > Pinus taeda. Next base: position 53,017 of record APFE030817118.1, on the reverse strand, counting down.
TTTGAGAGTTTATGGGTGTATACGAGAGGAACTATGATTCACAAATATTGTATGAGGAAGCTCAAGGGAATCATTATATATCCCTCTCACCATTCATGTACGGTTCTTTGTACGTAAAAATTTTCCCACTCATACCATAAGTAAAAATACTTTATATTTACCAGAGATATACATAGGCATCGACATTAGGCATGAAGAGGATGAAATGTACAATTTAATTATAGGTGGAATCATAGGGTTTAAAATAGAGCTTAAGGGGAAGTTTTAATATGAACCTAGAACTACCCTTTGGCTAGCCTTACAACTTGTATTCCTTACCTCACACCCTAGATTAGGATGAGGATTTTTCAAATAGTAAATTCAAAAGCTCATAGAAATCTAGAGAATTTGGATTAGGTCAATGGCAATTGAACTTACAAATATGTGAAGAATCACCCGTCATAATAATATCTCCCATTCCCATTTGTAACTAAACATTTTATGTTGATGGGATACCCAATTTAGCAACATGAATGATATCTAATCCTTTGTATTATGTCATTATTTCATCAGTAACTATCAACAACCTTTTATCCATGCCATGAAATCCCGCTACTTGCTTCTAGCATATTCCATTTATGAATTTAAGATTTGATCTTGCCATCATTACCATTACCTTATAAATCAACTACACCAACTTCTATCCTCAAGTTTACCTTTCTCTATTGTAGACTTTGATCTTACACTCTATTAGATTTGATGGTCTACGTAAGAATTCATCTTTTAAATCACCATTATTTTGATATTAGCTAAAGGTGAAATGGAAACCTCTCACAATCTAGGGATTGTATTTTATTTTGGTTATTGGCTTCTCTTTCCATATTACTCCTATCCCCATATTTTAAGGTGTCCCCTCTCTGAAAACCATACTTATTAGCATTTAGTCTACAAAGTTCATCACCAAGGATAGAGATATCTCATTGATGTTGAGCAATACACCAATATTGTCTTCTAATGCTTCCATGATAGAGTCTTTCCAAAATTTCAAATGTAATATTGGTTGTTTTACCCAAGTAGATTGGGTTTATTCCTTTTACACCCAAGAGTAAAAAAAATACAACCAATTTTCTAAGGAAAGTATCATAGTTCTTGAGACTTTTTTAATTTTCTTAGTATACTTGGTAATAACCAACCATCCTTGTGCCAAAATCTATTACAAAGGCATGTCATTGAACAAATTTTCCTCTAAACTTTACATGGAAAAATCTAAAGAACTTTTACTCGAAACATTTTTTTTACAATAACTAGAATATTTATTATAAAATGGATGAGGCCAAAGCCTACATAAGGGAGTACAAAAAGTCACCCAAAAGGTGAGCCATAGTTTCTTGGACAAAGTGTTTAATCATGCATATACAAAGCCCATACAAATTCTTTATCTAATATAGGTACAACAATTTCATATCAAGATGTCACATGAGCCCTTAGCCTAAAATCTGAAATTGAATTGATATTGCTTATAACAAAATTCAAAGAAGATTTGATACTACTATATCTCACTATCATCCTTAGAGATGAGAGCATCATATTGAACATAGGCATTTGGTAAAGGTTAAGCAATATTCATATAGGCATTAATGTTTCTCTATTGTTGCAACAAGATAGTCATAATTACATCCATTTGAGTCTTCCAATACTATTTGATCTCCTCAATGCACCATAGACTTGTGACCATTTTTATTATCCTTGGATTTCACTCGACATGGGATTTCCTTGACATGCAATGTGCCATGTGTTTATTGACCCCTATCCTAATCCATGACTATATGATTGCTTGGAAATTTAATTGGCCATCAATGACCATGTCCCCATATTTTTTGAAGGTAGCTTGGTTGGTTTGCAAAATGGTATGCATATTCATAATTGTGTCAAATACTTGAAATCATTGAATAAACTTAATTTTTTTTTAGGGATTTGATTTTGGCTAGTATGTCACCGAGTCTATTGTCCCCTATAGAGTTTCCTTTGTACATAGGATTGCTTGTTAAACTAAAGTCTCCTATGACATTTACTTTAGAAATGTTGATATTTTTTGCCACTATGAGGCCTTGTAACAAGACATAAGCTTCTTTCTTCCTCCAAACATTACTAACCCACTTGTTTATTAATTTTTGAGATATTGGTAAAATAAAGAAAAGATCAACCACCTCTCTCCTACATGAAAATGATCCAATTCATCTTTATTTCCTCACCAAGCACCAACTTAATCCTTTCTTTCAACCATTGGTTAATTATCTTGGCCTTTAACCCTCTCTTCACATAACAAATCCCCATAAAGACTAATTTCCTAATATTACTTGAAGCTCCCTCAATACCATCATCAACAATAATCCTTACAACAATTGAGACTCTTATATTGGAGGAGTTGTTCAAAACTCATTTGTAGAAATCATTCAAGCTTGTCTTCTATACAACTTCCAAACTTATCTCTTCTATCAAGAGTCTTAGTATTTTTAGCTACCATAAGTAAGGAACTAACATGGATTTTTTTTAGATTGATAGTACCACCGTTGCATGAGTTGATCTACTTGAAGATGCCATTCATACTACTAACTTTACTGTTAACTTTGAGAAAGACTATAGACTTCACCACTTTTTTCTCTCATATACTTTGAGAATGACTCTTATTTATTAGAACATTATTTATGTGCAATGAAAATTTTAGGGGACTATAGTTATGTTCTAATCTAGGGTTAATGGATTGAGATTTATGAATGCTTCGACATGTATATAATGTATTGTAACATTGAAAGGAATATAATGAAAAATCAATTTGGTTTTCCCAATTTGGGTTCCAGGAGAAAATATCTGGGTATATTTTTTATGTTCTCGCCATTGTTTTTTTGTTTTTTGTTTTTTTGTTTTTTTTTTGTTTTTGTTTTTTTGTTTGTTTGTTTGTTTGTTTTTGTTTGTTTGTTTGTTTGTTTGTTTGTTTGTTTTTGTTTGTTTGTTTGTTTGTTTTTTTTTTTTTTTTTTTTTTTTTTTTTTTTTTTTTTTTTTTTTTTTTTTTTTTTTTTTTTTTTTTTTTTTTTTTTTTTTTTTTTAGAATTCGTTTGCAACTAATTTTTGTACATGGTTAAAACCTACAAAAAGAGATCCGCTAATTCTCATTTTTTTTTAAAATGATTCGCCCAAATTTTGTAGTATAATTTATTTTTTTTTATCTTTTATTTATTTACCTTTTAAATTATTTTCTATGTGGTTCATGGACCCCAGAGATCAGTGACCACTATGCCCGAAGAATATTTGTGCTAGGAAGATCCACCCAAAGGGATCACTTCTTGTCGACTCAACCACAGGACCTTACCTTGAGAGCGTCGGGAGAATTGAACCTATGACCTCTCAAGAGAAAATGTGCTTTAATGATGAGGACTTGACCAATTAAGCTAATCCTTGAGCTGTAGTATAAAATCATTTTCCTTTAAAGATCGCTAAAATTATATAGAGACTATACATAAAATCATTATAAATTTAAATATTTTTATGAAGTTATCACCAAATGTTTTATAGTTTGCATGGTAGGGAATAGTAGGATGGCTAAGGTTTTTAAAATTTAAGATAAATTTCCATCCTTGAAAATTTCTCTATGTAGGACGAAGGAAGTTCTATTGTGTTGAAGGAAATGTAACTAGGTTCGGTATTCATAAATGTACTTTTGATATTTGTATTTATTCAAGAAAATAAAGGTTATTTTTATAATATATGTCAATGAGTTTCTTGTTCATTTTAATAGGTCTAGCACATCTTAAAGTGCTATAGGTGAGTCAAAGAGTCAAAAGAATTATGTTGAATACCTTAAGGGCATGTTACTATAGGTATACTTATGTATTAGAGTCAAGGAAGACACCTCTAAGAAAAGTCAAGTCTCCTCCAAGCAAAGGCACCATCAAAGGAAGCAATCCGTAGCAAAGAAGTCAAGTCAGCCTACAGACTTCAAGTTGGCCTAAAGGAGGGACAATCCTCTATATATAGAGGTTGTCCACTCCTCTAAAGATAACACATTCATATCTATGAAAACAACGAAATAAGGAGGCAAGTAAAGGGTAACAAAAGGACGAGAAAAGGGTCTCCAAGGACAACAAAGGAGGAAGAAACACTGAGCAAAGGCACCTACAAGAAAAGAAAATCAAAGAAGGACCTACATCAAGCTACAAGTCATCAAGCAAATCTCATCATCAAATCAAGTCCACTTGGAGAAAGCAACTTAAAGAACATCAAGATCTAAGGAAGGCAAGCCATCAAGTCTTCAAGGCGAAAACAAGTCCACTACATCTCAAAAACTATCAAGTATATGTCCCCTTCTGAATATACATCAATGTCTTTTTTGCAAGGAAAGCTACAAATTGGTAGATATCAGTAACTTTCTTGCATGGAAGAAGAGGATTGATTTACTTCTCAACGAGAATGAACTTCTAGAACACATAAAAGGGATTATCACTATTCCTGCTAAGGAACAAGCTTAAGCCTTAGGCAAGTACAATAAGGATGAGACAAAATCTCAAAGGATTCTAATAGAATCTATCAAGGACTCTCTCATTCCTTATTCCTCCAAATTTGAAACATAAAAAGAAATCTATGATAAACTAGTAGAGCTATTCTTGGTAAGCACAACCGGAGAAGTGATACCTCTTCGAAATGAGTTGTACAAGATGAAGATATAAAAGGAAGGAATAGATCCCTACTTCATGAAGATCTCTGAGATGAGGGATCAACTTCAAGAGCTAGGGGAAGTCATGTCTGACAGAGAAATGACAACTGTAGTACTCAATGCTCTACTTGAGGATTGGGGCAACTTCACATCTAGCATATATGCCAAGAAGGAAGCCACCCTAATAACTGAAATGTGGTCTTATTCAAGATAGAGGAAACAAGACTCAAAGCAAATGAAGATGTGGGATCAAAGGAACGCATTTGTTACCATGGCCAAGAAGAAGGGAAAATTTGGCAAATTTGGTCCATGAAGAATAAACAGTAGAGATATGTCCAAAATCCAATGCTATGGATGCCAAGAATATGGACACTACAAAAGGAATTTTCCTAAACTGAATAAGGACAACAACAACAAAAGAAAAAGGGAAGAAGCTCACATGTCTCAAGAGGTGAAAGAAGAAGAAAAGAAGCAAAAGAAGAAACATCCTCTGGTTCTCTACTATGACTAAGTCTACTTCTTTACTTAAAGTCTTCTTTCAAAGCTTTGAGTATTATAGGAGCGTGTAGGAATAGAATAAAATGACATGGATAGAAACATATTCTAGAATCTAGAAGCATGATGTACATAGAGTTCAAAATACTCATGTAGAAGGAGCATTTATAATAGAACAAAAGGCATGGTTAGAAATATCTTCTAGAATATAGGAGCATGGTAGATATAGCTCAAGATATTCATGTAGAAGGAGCATACCTAGTATAGGACCTCATCCACTATGAAAGAAAATTGATCACGATTAAATCTTAGAAGACCTCCATCATCAAAAAGAAAGAAACATTTGCAGTGTAAGGGTCTTCAAAATCCTCTAATGGAATCTTCAAAAGAAAGATTCATAACAAAAACAAATGTCTCATTGGGAATCCCATTCATGGGATTCAAGAAAAGGATGATATGCAGGCAAGCTAAGATGAAGCGAGAAGGGCCACACCATGGACAATCAATTGAAGATAAGATGATCAAAGGAGAATCAAGATGAGGTACGTATGTATCAAAGTTTAGTCATGTTATCATATGTATATTATTGAGTCATGGGAATAGTTCTATGACATGATCAAGTATGAAAGAATCTCTTTCACCAATGAAATGCTCAAAGGCATGTACTACAATACAATGAAGGTCAACAAAAGGAAATACTCACATAAGGAGTATAAGATTGCTGCCTAAGAAGCAAGTAAAGAAGAAATGTTGACTAGTCCTAGAAGCAAGCAATGAAGAAGTGCTCTCACAAGGAGCATGAGGTGATTGACCAATATATCCAATAAGTAGCAAATGAAGAAAGAGATCAAGCATGTGAAGAACACTGTGATCACAAAGAATCACTATCTAACATGATACTTTGAAGACATCTCCCAAAAGAAGGCATGACAACTCTAACAAAGGAAGAAAAAGATCAAAGGACCCTTGACACTTGTGAAGGCCTTGGAGATATGAAAGGTGAAGATAATTGATTCTACTCTACAAAGATGTCAAGATGAAGAAGCCATCCAACAAAAGCACCATTTAATGTGGAAGCAATATCAGGATGAAGTCATGAAGGGTACTAGATCGAAGCATGTAAACAAGCAAGTACAACGAAGCATCCATGAGAAGAGTATTCCAAAGCATGGACAAATGACAAAGGAGTAGCCAGATGACAAGAGAACCTGATATATGACAACAATACCACTTTCCATGAAGGAGGCAATGAAATGACAAACCAAGAAGGAAATTGATCGATGGATGGTGCCCGACCAAGAAGAAGTTCGAACAAAGACTCCATGACATCAAAGGAAAGAAGGATATCAAGCAGCTCAAGGACCCACGAAGAAGAGGTTGTTGATGAATGGACAAGTCCCTAGCTAAGAGGGAGTTATAACAAGTTCCCAATTACAAAGGAACTTGGACAAGTACCTTGTCAGAGGATACTTGGGCATGTATTCCTTAATTAAGAGGAAGAGATAGACACAAAAATTTTGTCTTCACTTGGGAAGAAAAAATGGGAGGATTGGGTAATCATCTGGCATCTGATACTCTTTGAGGATGTGTAGGGAATCCAAGACAAGAGTAGGCAAGAGGACCGATATTCTTTGAGAGCTGGGAACCCAAGATAAGAATAGTCCTAGAAGGTCATACTCAGTGAACACCCAGGTGGGTATGTACCTCGAGAGACAATGACTAAGGTGTCTATAAGCCATTGGTCTCGCCAACATTGTGCTCTTATCTATTGAGAGATAGAGATGTCAGTCAAGGCCTTGTTGTGGAAACAATGTTGGTCACTATGATGCTATAACAAATGGATTGCCAATCTGGTTTCTCTTATGTGAATTCTTCAAGATTGAAAAATAGCCAAACACCTTGTAATGTTATATGAATACCTCCCTAGTTAAGAGGGAGTGTTGAAGGAAATGTAACTAGGTTCGGTATTCATAAATGTACTTTTGATATTTGTATTTATTCAAGAAAAGAAACATTATTTTTATAATATATGTCAATGAGTTTCTTTCTCATGTCTAGCACATGTTAAAGTGCTATAGGTGAGTCAAAGAATAAAAAGAATTATGTTGAAGACCTTAAGGGCATGCTACTCTAGGTATACTTATGTATTAGAGTCAAAGAAGACACCTCCAAGCAAAGTCAAGTCTCCTCCAAGCAAAGGCACCATCAAAGGAAGAAATCCATAGCAAAGAAGTCAAGTCAGCCTTCAAGCCAGCCTAAAGGAGGGACAATCCTCTATATATAGAGGTTGTCCACTCCTCTAAAGACAACACATTCATATCTATGAAATTAGCGAAGTAAGGAGGCAAGTAGAGGGTAACAAAAGGACAAGAAAATGGTCTCCAAGGACAACGAAGGAGGAGGAAGAAACATCAAGCCTTAGAGATCTGTTCTAGGGATTATTACAGTCACACGTGCGAAGGAAAGAACCTCTTCCGCGGTCATTACAACACTACTATCACAATCACATAACTTCGTTGGTTTGGAAATCTAAGTAGGCCTATAAGGTCTCTCACTCAAGTGAAGAAGGAACTCTCTCAAGCGAAGAAGGAAGAGGTCAATATCACAAGGAATATAGTGACACGTGCGAAGAGAAGGAGGTTGTCTTTGCTGTCATAACAACCCTCCCATTATAGTCATACAAGTTCGTTGGTTGGTGAAGAGAAGGGATCATCATAAGAAAAGGGTCTCATCAAAGGGATCTCTTCTAGAGCAAGTGCAACAAGATCTAACAACAGTTGGAAGGAGGATGAAGTGCCAGGAAACGAAGTGCCGGAAAAAGGAAGCATCGGGGAACAAAATGCAAAAAGGAGGAAGGACTTGACTTGTGCTTGGAGGATATACTTGTCAAGGGTCTAGGGTTTGGCATTGATCAAAAAGAAGCTTCAATAAGAGAAATTTACCGAAGGGTTTTCCTCTCAAGAGGAGAGGTTTTGGCCTTGGCAGAGAGCCAACATTTTGTGTTCTTGTTCTTATGTTTTTGGTAGCATTGTGATGAAGTACACACACATGCCTTAATAAGAAGAAGAAAAAGATTAAGCTAACAAGAAAAAGTAAAAAGACTCCACAAATTGTTATCAAGTCAAAAAGAATCACACTACACCTAATTGCCCTTGATTCTTCAACACATTGTGCCTTCCTCTTTAATGACCTACCATCACATTAAGGTCCTATTATAGCCCTAGTTTAATAACAACTAAAGGAGAACCTCAAAGGCATCCATTCCTATCCTAGATTTCGAATAGTTCTTCATGTGTTGGGAAAATTAATGATATTCCAAATAGGTTCTTTGGCTCTTCCTCATAATCAATATGCTCCTAGTCTTCCTCCATCTAAAGAAATCCCCACATGATGTGATATCATATTAACACATATTGATATTTATCCATGTCTTTAATCATGGTGAAACTGACATAAATCTCGATAAGTGTTTGAATTTATATAATGATTAATTGGATGATAGTGTCATATCAATTATGCATTTAAATAAATTATAGATAAACAATACATGAGAAGATTGTACATACTATTATGTTCAATTTAACAATATTACGCATCTAAATAAATTATAGATGAACAATTCATGAGAAGATTGAACATACTATTATGTTCAATTTCAATTGTTAATGGTGTTGGTTATGTCATTGTATTGCAAGGAAAGTTTGTTATAAAATTGTGAAATAACCAGACTCACATGAGAATCATACATGTAACATTATTATCTAAAAATAAATAAAAAATAATTAAAAAAGAAGAAGATAATTTACATTAAATTTTAAATATTAAATTCTACAAAATATTCTAATAATAAAATAGCAATCTTTAATGAAAATATTGATATTACAGTTGATTGTAATTTCATAGCAGTATGGAGAGAACTTTTTCCTACCATCATTTACAACCTCTTCACCCCATGATTAATCCGTAAAACTACAGGGAAAATATTAATATTACAATTAATTATCATTTCATATAAACATTCTTTGTGAAGTGCAAAATTTTAACCCGTCATAATTTGCAATCTTCCCACCAAATACCTCTGTTACAGTAATTACAAAGAATTAAATGACACAAGGAATTTTTACAACAATTTTGAACTTTTGTTTTCTTCTTGTCATTGGGCAACGATTTTTTAAGCATGGACAGTGCTTTAGATTGGAATTAGCAACTAGAGAATGGGAATGCCAGTCCTTGGGCAATAGCAAATTCATAATAGAAAAATTATAAAAAAATTCAAGTGAACGATAATATATTTATCATTTCTCTTATAATACGTTTAACTCATTCATATTTTAGTGCACTGTGATAAGCTGATTTTCCAGGAGGAGAAGCCTGCGGCAATAATATGTGTAGAATGAGTGCAGAATATGTGTAGAAGTGAGTATAGAAGCGAAGGTTTACCGTTTGATAAGAAAAAATATTTAATTTCAATTAAAGTATAACTTAATCCAGGGAATTGGGTCTTCCTTGAATAGAATATGGAAGCAGAAATTCAAACAAACAAGTTCAGGATATAACATTAAAAAATATTCTTTTACATCTGGAAATTTATATATTTTGTCAAATTTTACAACAGAGCAGTAACCTGACATCGGATAACCAGACATCAGCAGTGAGTAAACAATACAGTAAAATTGCATCCAGACATTTTCAATTTGGCAGATCAGCGCATGGCAAACAAGTATCTTTTTCTTCATCTTATACATTAACATTCATGTTACAATAAATCACCACATATAGTTCAAAGAATTTGTACATAATCAGCTATGTCTCCGAAGACATGACCCAATTTCTAGCTTTATTCCATACTATCATCACACTCATAACTCCACCAAATCCAATCCCTGTACCGAAATTCAATGCTTTCAATGAAACATGCTCTTTCACATGACTCCACCATCTTTGGCTAACACCTTTTATTGTGCTTTCCTGAGGCTGTTCCTTTCCTTCTTTGCATCTTTGTAAAGAAAAACCACATAAACACTTGTTTCTTTGATATGAAGTAGCATTGAAAGTGTAAAACTGTGTTCCTTTTGGGATTTTCCCACAAAGTTTGTTAGATGAAACATTGAAATATGCTAGCAAGGATAGCATAGAGAGCTCTTGAGGTATCTCCCCACTGAAATTATTTCTGCTCAAGTCCAGTTGTTCCAAAGTAGATATCTTACCAAGAGATGCAGGAATTTTCCCTTCTAGATAGTTATTTGATAAATTCAACAACCTCAAGCTACTCAAATTTCCTATGCCTGGAGGTATTTCCCCCGTAAGATTATTGCTAGACAAATCCAATATTGTGTTTGTAGCCAACACATATGTTATGGTATACTCAAATCCCTTGATGACAATTTCAATATCCTCATACAATGTATTACTACTGAGTTCGGAAGATCCAAGGGTTTTGAATCCCTCAAGTCTCTCTAAATTGGATGGTATGCTTCCACTAATTTTATTGTTGGACAAATCCAGCACTTGTAATTTGACAAGATTTGTGATGTTGGAAGGAATACCACCATTAAGCTTATTATAACCAACACTTAAAACTCTCAATTTAGAGAAAGTTACAAGGTAGTTAGGTAGCTGACCGGTTAATTTATTTTTGCTTAAATCTAGTAGTTGAAGTTGGGTACATTGGGCCAAAGAAGCAGGCAGAGTCCCAGAGAAGTTATTAGCATAACTAGAGAAAACTTCCATAGAAATTGGAAATATTATTTCCAGATTTCCACTGAGTTTGTTTTCAGACACCTTCAACCTTTGTAAAGCAGTGCATTTACTTAAAGTTGGTGGTAATTTCCCTGACAAGGAGTTCTGTTGCAATAATAAAGTCCTCATAGATTTACAATTCCCTAAAGATGGAGGAATACTTCCAGTCAACTTGTTTTTGGATAAATTTAACACTTCTAGTTGCACACATTGGCCAATATGATAAGGGATTGATCCCTTTAAATTGTTTTCAGATATATCTAATTGTTTAAGTGAAAGCAAATTGCCAATACTTTCAGGAATGCTCCCAGAAATATGGTTTGAATTCAAAAATAATGTTTTAAGAGAATGAAGCTTTCGGGTAATTTTCTCAGGTATTTTGCCAATTAGATTGTTTTCCCCTAAATGTAAGGTGGTCAAATCTCTCAATTTTGCAATGGCTTCAGGTATGCTATTAGTGAAGTCATTTTGATGGCTTCAGGTATGCTATTAGTGAAGTCATTTTGACCAAGATCTATGTAGGTGAGCTTACTCAAATTGCCAATAGCTTCAGGTATGCTACCCATCATTCTATTACCACCCAGATTTAGGGTAGAGAGAGGAAGCCTAAATAAACTCGTAAACAGGGAGCCTTGAATTTTGTTTTCCCCTAAATCCAACCATACAAGATTGCTGCAGTTCCCTATTTCGGAAGGGATAAAACCTGAAATATTACCTGGGCCATAAATCGATAGCTGAACAAGCTTTTTCAAATGACCAAATTGAGGTGGGATTTTACCTGATAATGCCCCATTGTCTCCCAAAAATAAAATTTCAAGAGAGGAGCAGTTTCCTAAAGACGGAGGAATGGTGCCTTCCAACTTGTTTGATTGTAAATACAGATACTGTAAATTTTGCAGCGAGCCCAGTTCAGCCGGAATTTTCCCACTCAACTTGTTGTGAGAAAAAGCGATGTACCATAGCTGAGTACAATTACGAACATCTGGAGGGATGTGACCACTTAGTGAATTGCCTTCAAAGTAGAGAACAGATAAATTTCTGATCAGACCCAGAACTGAAGGGATTGGACCGGTGAGATTGTTGTATGCAATGGACAACCACCGGAGAGAAGTGCAGTTGCTTAGAGAAGTTGGAATATTTCCAGTAAGACTATTGTTTGCCAAACGGAGCTGCTCCAACTGGACTAGACGACCAAATTCTGTTGGTATACTCCCTATCAAGCTGTTTGTTGTAAGTCGGATCGATTGCAGCTTTGTACAATTACACAGCGCTTTTGGAATATAACCACGGAGCAAATTAAAGCTGAGGTCCAGTACTCCCAGCGCCTTTAACTGCCCAAACTCCGTTGGAATTCTTCCTGTCAAATTATTCTGAGAAAGATTCAGAGTGCGTAATAATGAGAGTTTACCAAGAGATGGTGAGATGCGACCTCGCAATCCCAAGCCAGGAAGTATTATGGCAATCACTCGTTTAGTGCGCTTTCTGCAGAAAATGCCATTCCAGGAGCACACCTTATGGGAGTTTTTTGCCGTCCAGTTGAGCAACGATCTATCCGGATCCCGTGTGAGGGCATTTTTGAAGGACAAAAGGGCTTCTACATCCCTTTTATTGCCAGCGTCCATGGATGATGATGATGTGAATTCAGGTTGCTCCACATTGCCTTCATCTTCCTCGAAAGCAAAATCCTTGGATTGAAGAGAAGCACTTCCACCAATCATGTGGTCATAAAGATGATCATGGTGTAAACCATGGTCCCTATGAACATGTGAAGAATGGTATGGCTTCATGGAATAACTACTAGTTACTGCAGCAACATCATCCAATGCTATTGTAATTGCCAGGCGCAGAAGCCAGACTAGTATGATCATAGACACAACAGCTTTCTCCATTTTCCTCTCCTATCCCAAATCTAGCAACTTCAAAGGCTTGCCTGGAAGTTCTCTTCTTTGCAAACATACATATAAATATTGCAGGTCTTTAGAGTCATTGAAGGTTGAAAGTCTAAATACATTGTATTTACTGGTACAAAGTCAGAAAATATGAAAAAGAAAGCAGAAATCACTGTTTTCACGAATCGCTGATACAAAGTCATGGAGAAGTTGTGCCGTAAGTAATTGTATTCACGGCACTTACAAAGTCTACGGAAAAGTTGTGGAAGAAAATGCCGAAAGTAACGCAGAGTAAGTTCAAATACAATACAAGAAAGAAGGCAGATATCATGGAATTCATTGGTACAAAGGTCATGGAAAAATTGCGGACGCAAATGAAGGAAGTAATGCTTTTGGATTTTGTCAGCACACCGTATTGATGCTTTTGGAAATCCAGCCGCACCAATTTGACCAATAGTGTCTTTCGTTTTCCAGACAAAACCTAGTGGAGCCGGGTGTAATCGGCATTCCAGCTTGAATTTTATTAGTATGTTAAACTATTCGAGAACTGTGTGAATTCAACATAATCATTTAATATGGAATTGTAGATGCGACCCAGATGGTAACACATATTTTAATTTGTTAAGCCGGTAATTAGATAAGGGAGAATATTGGAATAGGATAGAGTAAGAGAAGAAGAGAAGCAACCGAGAGTGGCTAAAGGCTAGAGAGATCTGAGAGAAGAGAGGGTTGACTATTGTAAAATTGGGCATATTATATAAATCTTTTGTGTTCATGGAAATTGTGTGAATTATGCTCCAATTATGTTTAATCTTTGTGTGTTCCAACTAGTAGATCATTCCTGTGAGTATTGTGCATTGGAATTTCGTGTTAGGACAAGTGCATGATTGTGGGTATAGACAATCGAACCCCACTATTAAGTGGAAGTGTGCATGAGTTCCCCTCAGCCCATATATGCATGTGCATACCAAGTAAGTGTGCTAGGTCCAATGATGCAAAGGACCACAACCACAAAAAGAGGGAGTTAAGTCGTAAGTGTATGGACAAGCCAGAGTTCAGCCTTTGATAAAGTGTAAGTGCTTCACCGAGAGCCATCGAGCCAAGAAATGGACCTTCGAGCCATTGAGAACAAGTAACAAAGTGCAAGACCCTTTATTGCCAAGTGGCTTGCTGCTTGCATCCATTAAAAATTGACTGAAGGCTGGAGTCAATCGATAAGCGATGAGAGACCCTCTCAACTAACAGCTTGATAGATGGATAGTTTCTTGTCCAATAACAATCGTCGCTCTACCACCGACCTAGATGTCTTGCAAAGTTGAAGAGTGGTGATGAGTGGCATGCGACCCTGTCAATAGACGACCCCGACAGACGAAATAGATCTATGGCAACTACAATTGTTGCCACCTCCATCACATAACACTAAGGATTGAGACAAAGAGCTTGGGCAGTAAGTGTTGGGCGCTCTCGCTAGTTGACGAGCCTAAGAAGATGGGAATATTCTAATCAAGTGTTATCCGTACTAGGCAACGTGATAGTGGTAGTTTGGAATTACGAAACTGGGACCTAGCAGAGAGGCTGAGCTTGATGTGATGTCAAGTTGACATGTATCGGACTGCCGAGAATTTATTATTTGTGTAAAGTCAGGATCAGTGGTGAGGTTGAGGCACTGTGAAATAAAAGGAGAACAAGGTTGGAAGGAGTTAGAGCCTGGGGTGCTAAAGGAAACCCCAAAGTCGAGAGTTAGGTGTAAGGAAAAGGATTGGGACATAGGATCAGCACCAAGAGTGTTGGCAGTTGGAGAGTGAAGCTTGTGGAGCCAAAGGAAACCTAACGAGAGTTAGTCATGTAGAAACGATTGAGGCACAAGCAGGATCCCTGTAGGAGATGAAGGAAAGTGCTATTAAAAGCACTATGATGTGGACATTGTGTTATGGATGCGTGTCCTATGCAATGTTAAGGAAAGGGTGCCAAGCGGTGTTGTTCATTGGAACATTCCCCAACCATAGTCTTGATTTATCTAAAAAGGAATAAGCCTAGGCACAACTATCGTGGGTACAACCGTGAAGGAAGAGAAGGATACAATTAAGATTATCTATTGACGTCAAGTGGTATCAAAGCTGGTCGATGTCAAGTGGTACCAAAGCTTAGTAATGCTCTTTGGGGTTGAGAGTCTGATACAAAACCTAATACAATGAAGATATCATAGTCGAGCAAAGAAACTAGAATTGAGATCACAACCAAGAGGAAAATAAAAATATTAGAGCAAAGAGGAAGGAAGAACGCAATGACACTCAAGAGGAAAGGGAAGAAGTCAAATCTCAAAATCAGAGCATAAAATAGACAAAGACCAAGTCAGAGTAAAGAAATTATTGAAGAGCACTGAAGGAGACTAGCGTAGGAGGTTAGAGTTGCGAAAGACATCAACATAATGCATAAAACATTAAAGGGGAGCATACATGCATAGGAGCATTGAAGGAAGCATAGAGGTAACATATTTGTTTAAATTGTTAATAATAACTATTAGTGTGTTGAAGAGAGAAAGCATGAAGCTATGGAGGTTTGAGTAAGAGAAATCGCACAAAGTATCTAGTACAAGGGAGAAGACAATTTCACCCAAGGAGCAGAGCTAGGGAGAATTTTCTATGATAGTCAAGAAGACTGACAACTAAAGAATCTTGTAATAGTGTGAATCAACAAACTAGAAGTTCTTGAGAGTACAAATCTGACGAGATTTGAGACATAATCGTCTTATTTGTTTTACATTTAATTAATCTGCAAGTAGTAGCTGAGTGGGAAAATATTGTGATAACCCTTACAACAGAGAAAGGAGAACAACTTCTAGCTGAGGTTGGCTAGTATTTGTTGAGATAGCTCCATAGTGTGAATGTGGGTAGATTTTTCCAAAAGGAGAGTGCATAATCCTAGATAAGTAGAGGAAGCTCAAAAGGGTCCATAGGAGAGAATAAGTAGTACCAAAATACCAGGTTGAGGAGAAGCTTGGTGAGGTGTCTACAAAGGCCTGTTTGCAACTCACAGTTGAGCATGGAGAAACTCATAGAGAATGAGAAAGAGATGACCACTGACAATCATATCAAGTGTTCGAGTGGAAGCCACAATAAGATAAGTGTTAAAGACCATGACAATACTGAGGGGGGGGGGTGAATCCGTATTGTAGGAATTTTAAATCTTTTATTCATTTGCAATAAAACTTAGGACACCAAGATAACTTCAACAACTAATTTATATGAGCATGGCAAGAAATAGCATAAGTATCACAATGAGAACGCAAATTATTCAAAGCTTTCTTTGAACTTCTTCACAAGGAAAGTTGCAACTTTCTATTACAAAGTTCTTTGGCTACAACCAACAAGAAGAAACTACTCCCTGATTTATCAGCTACAACTAAAAGGAGCTACAACCTCTAAGTTTATCAACCACTACTAAAAGGAGCTTCAAGCCCTAAATATTTACCAACAACTACTGGAAGGAGATACAAACCCTAACTTGCAAGTTAGAACTTGCATGACCTCAATGATTGATCTTTTATACAAATTTCATACTCCAATCATGAAGTCGTTTCCTTCTACAAAACAAATCAAGTTGTCTCTCAAACACTGACCAAAACCACCATTACAAACACCTTCAACAATCTCTCATTACTGAAAAATTCACCATACTCACCGTCACACTTTCTCACACAATTGCTCACAACTCACTCTAAATTGCAAATTCAACTTGTTTATAAAGAAATTTGGGTTGATATTTTTGGAACTAAAACTCAATTATCTTGCACTTTGGTCTTTGCATGAATCTCTTTCTTTTTGCCTTTGTCCCATTTAACTGAGCCATCTCAATGTGTTCTTCAACTCTTCAAACCCTCCTTTACATGTTTCTGCTGGAAAAAATGAGCTTAGCTGCTCAAATTTACTATTATGGATTTTTTATAGGTTTTAGTTGAGGTTCTTCTATTTTTGGTGAATCACCAAGTTTAGTTATTATGCTAAGTTTGACACCAAATATCTCCACGCCGCCATCCAAACTCCAATTCGTTCATGTTTGTGTTTCTAAATTTTTAGTGCTTCTTAGTTATCTTTGGCATAACTACCAGATTTAAAAGTTGTTGACTCATTCATCCACAACCTGAAGGCCTTATAAAAACACTACCAAAAATAGTGTTCAGCTCATTCATCATTAAGCCTTCAACATAGGCCTAAAGCACCTAAATCAACTATATATTTGTTTTGCAATAAGCCCCAAAGCACTTTAAACAATGCCAAACTCACCTGTGCCTTTGGTCACAACAACACATAGAACCACACAGAACCCACGACTTGGGTGCACTTTTTTGTTACTTGACGAAACATCTTTTGTCAGACATTTTTTCATCTCCCGAGCCCATCACCCTAGATGATATCCTTTTTGCGCCTTTGCTTTTCCTCTGGGGTCGAGCCTTCTAGGTTTTATTTCTTTCTCCCAAGCTTTCCTTTCAGGATCCTTTCAGATCTTACTTTTGGGTTAATTCTTCCTGGTTAATTCTTCCAGGTTGTTTGGGATTTTCCTTCCAAGCTTGTATCTTTTATTCCCGAATCCCAGCTCCCCGGCTAAAACGCCTGTGCACACTGACTTTTTCTTTCGGGCAGTTTCATCTGGTACTCGAATCCTCAGCTATAACTCCTGAGCACACCGGTAAAAACTTTTGGGGAAGTATCTTCTAGTTTATGTCATGCTGACATGTGTCACTCAAATTTGGCCCACTAGGCTACTAGAAAAAACTAAAACTTTCTGCCACATGTCCTCCATATACTCTATGCTAACGTCATCACCAATCAATAAGATGTTGCCACGCGTCCTATCATAGAGGAGAAGGAGAGGGTCCTGAGCCTTGGTTTGCAACCATTTTCCTTTATTAAATTTTTACTTAAAATACCACCTTATTCAAGTTCTTTTAAACTTTGTTGCCCGACTCCCTACTTCCTTGCATCTTGGCTTCATGGATTAAATGCCCACACACATTTCCTTTTTATTCCAGGGAATTTTCCTTTAGTCTAGGCTTCTCGTCTCCTTGATTAAAACGCCTGCACATATTTCCTTTTCCTTCTAGGGAAGTTTCCTCTGGTTTGGGCTTCCCAAATCCTTGGATCCTAACTCCCTGGTTAAAACGCTTGCCTGCATTTTTTGTTTATTCTGGGGTATGACCTCCCAGAACGCTCTAGTTTGTCTATGTCGTTAAAAGGTTTGTCGTGTTTGGAAAAAATGCCAAACTATCTTGCTCCAAAGGTTCTCTAACCTCTTTAGCTCTACAATCTTCTACTTTTGGGATCTTGCCTTTAATTGGCTCTAACTTTCAATCCAAGAGGCCATTTTGAACTTCCATATACCACTAAAAAGCTATTTTAGAGATTTATCCATATGAGTGGGTCCCAACTATGTTTGAAGAGATATTGTGATCTAGAAATGGCTTGAAAGTCTTTGTATCATCACTAACTTTTCCTTTACCATTCTTTGAGTTGTTCTTCATTCTTCTTTGCTACTACCTTTAGTCTAGGCTTCTCATCTCCCCAATTAAAATGCATGCACATATTTCCTTTTCCTTCTATGGAATTTTCCTCTGGTTTGGGCTTCCCAACTCCTTGGTTCCTAACTCCCTAGTTAAAATGCTTACCTGCATTTTTTGTTTCTTCTAGGGTATGACCTCCCAGAATGCTCTAGTTTGTCTATGTCATTAAAAGGTATGTCGTGTCTGGAAAAAATGCCAAACTATCTTGCTCCAAATGTTCTCTAACCTCTTTAGCTCTGCAATCTTCTACTTTTGGGATCTTGCCTTTAACTAGCTCTAAATTTCAATCCAAGAGGCCATTTTGAACTTCTATATACCACTAAAAAGCTATTTTAGAGATTTATCCATTTGAGTGGGTCCCAACTATGTTTGAAGAGATATTGTGATCTAGAAATGGCTTGAAAGTCTCTGTATCATCACTAACTTTTCCTTTACCATTCTTTGAGTTGTTCTTCATTCTTCTTTGCTACTACCTTTAGTCTAGGCTTCTCGTCTCCCCGATTAAAATGCCTCCACATATTTCCTTTTCCTTTTAGGGAAGTTTACTCTGGTTTGGGCTTCCCAAATCCCTAGATCCTAACTCCCTGGTTAAAATGCTTGCCCACATTTTTTGTTTCTTCTGGGGTATGACCTCCCAGAATGCTCTATTTGTCTATGTCGTTAAAAGGTCTGCTATGTTTGGAAAAAATGCCAAACTATCTTGCTCCAAAGGTTCTCTAACCTCTTTAGCTTTGCAATCTTCTACTTTTGGGATCTTGCCTTTAAACGGCTCTAACTTTCAATCCAAGAGGCCATTTTGAACTTCCATATACCACTAAAAAGCTATTTTAGAGATTTATCCACCTAAGTGGGTCCCAACTATGTTTGAAGAGATATTGTGATCTAGAAATGGCTTGAAAGTCTCTGTATCATCACTAACTTTTCCTTTACCATTCTTTGAGTTGTTCTTCATTATTCTTTGCTACTACCTTCATCTTAATCACCTTTTCCATCAGTGGCAACATTTCTAACATTCTCCCCCTTTGGCATTGATGAAAACACCTTGATCTAAAAACTGTGCCAAACATAATGAACACTATAAAGTGTGCATCATCATCATCTTTTCCTCCTTTGGATGTGACACCACTTGAATTTCACTTCTAACCTGTTGTGGAGTAATGATATTGTCCTTTCTATTCACCAAGACATCCCCCCTTAGTCTAAAGTTCTTCTCCACCATGTTTTTGATCACCAATACTACTCCCCCTTTAGCATCAATGGAAAAGATACCAATATGCTCCCCTTGTCATCAATCTCCCCCTATCATGTGGATCCTGTGGGCCTATCAACTCCATCTTTATATGCCTGAATACTTGTTGGTTTCCTTTCTTCCTCTTTAGGAACATCTATGGAGGGATGCAAGAGGAAAAACTTCCAACCTCTTCCTTAAATGCTCAAACTGATATTTTGGGAGAGGTTTGGTGAAAATATTGGCTACATGTTCCTTTGTATATACATACTCTAGCTTGACTATGTGATTTGCAACTTACGCTCTCAAGAAGTAGTATTTGATTGGATTATGCTTTGTCTTTAAGTGAAAGACATGATTCTTTGACATCCTAATGGCACTTGCATTGTCACAAATAATAGGAATAGGTTGATCATAAAACATATGTACATCTAGCAAATTCTGCTTCATCCACAGGAATTGAGTGCAACAAGAAGTTGTTGCTATATATTATGCTTCAATGATAGATAGTGATATGGAAGTCTGCTTCTTTCTTAACAATAAACTAGAAATTCTCCAAGAAATAATGCACCACCACTAGTGCTCTTTTAATCATCTACATCACTTACCCAATTAACATCAATATAAATAATTAGTGAAGAAAATTTACCTCTAGGGTACCAAAGTCCATAGTCCATCATGGCTTTGAGATATCTAAGAATTCTCTTGGCTGCTGGAAGATGGCTTTGTATGGGGGAAGCTTGAAATCTTCCAACAATACCAACTGCCTGCATAATGTCAAGTCTCAAAGTGGTAAAATATAACAAACTACCAATAATAGATTTGTATAAATATTGGTTTACTTATGGTGATTCATTAATATTGCAAAGCTTGCAACCTGTAACCATTGTTTTTCTTACCAAAGAACACTCCTCCATGCCAAATTTCTTCAATACTTCCTTGAGATATTTTCTTTGTGAGATAAGAATCCCTTTTGAAGTTTGTGCAATCTGCAATCTAAGGAAATACGAAAGCTCTCCAAGCATAAACATCTCAAACTCAACCTTCATATCAGTTGAAAATTGGCATGTTAGTTGATCTTAATCACTACCAAATATAAAATCATCAACATAAACAACCACCACTATTAATTTTCCATCATTAGCTTTGACATACAGATTGTTACCAGCTGCGCCTCTTTTGAAACCACACTTGAGAAAGTAACTGTCCAACTTGGAATACCAAGCCCATGGGGTTTGCTTGAGTCTATACACAACCTTCTTTAACTTGCAAACATAATCTGGCTTATCTGTTAGCCAAAAACCATCTTGATATTCTATGTAAACTCCCTCCTACAATTCTCCATTTAGAAAAGAAGATTTGACATCCATCTGATATATCTTTAAATTCTTGAAACAATAAAATGCCAAAAACATTCTAATAACTTCTAATCAAGCAATAGGAGAAAAAGTTTCATCAAAATCCAGACCTTCGATTTGAGCATAACCTTTGCACACTAATCTTGCTGTTTTTTTGCTCACTTCTCCACGCTCATTCAACTTATTCCTTAAGACCTACTTCATGCCAATGACATTCATGTTTTTTGGTCTAGGAACAAGCTCCCAAATCTGATTTTTCTCTATTTGGTTTAGTTCTTCTTGCATGTATTTTAACTAATTTCCATCCTGGCTTGTCTGCACAATGTCCCTGGGTTCCTCCATGGATAATAGTGATACATGCACTTGAGTAGGGGGATTTAGCAACTTCCTCCTTTTCTGCACTCCTGTGTTTAAATCACCAACAATTTGATCAGTTGGGTGGTGTTTTTGCACATGCCTTGATGGATTTTTGGCTTGAGGATTGGTGGGCTCTTCAGTATATTCATCTGAAAATGGCTCTCTGTTCTTATCATCTTTGTTGACTGGATCAGGGAAGATGGTATTTACTGGTTGATTGACTTCAAGTTCAACATATTCATCCACTTTGACATCAATTGAATCAACAATCTTCTTGGTACTCTTATTGTAACATCTATAACCCTTGCTATTTTGAGAATATCCAAGAAAAATACTTTCATAAACCCTTGCATCAAAATTTCTAAGATTTTCGGTGTTCCTCTTGATATAGCATTTTCCACCAAAAACTCTGAAATGATTGACTATTTTGGGTCTCCCATACCAAAGCTCGTAGGGAATCTTATCATTGTTTGGTCTAAAATGAGCTTTGTTGAGAATCACTACTGTCGTGTGAATAAGTTCAACCCAAAATATTTGCTGAACATTCCTTTCATCCATCATAGCTTTGGTTAACTGCTTAACTGATATGTCGGCTCTTTTTGCTACACCATTTTGTTGTGGAGTCTCTTCTATAGTGAACTACCATTTGATGCCATGCTACTTGCAAAAGTCATCAAATAATTTTGAAGTAAACTCACCTCCATTGTCAAACCTTATACTCTCGATTTTACAATCAGTCTCATTCTCAGCCATGGCTCTAAAGTATTTAAACTTCTCAAAAGATTCAAATTTCTCTCTAAGAAAAGAAACCCACATCATTATGCTAAAATCATCAATGATAAGCATGAAATATGATTTTCTTGTGGGTGTTTGTATTCTTTTCCGTCCACACAAGTTCATGTGAACTAGCTACAATGGCTTAGTTGATGATCTCTCCTTGGACTTGAATGGTACTCAAGCTTGCTTACCCAACTGAAAAGACTTGCAAGTTGTATTCTTAGGCTTTGATAGCTTTGGAAAATATTTTCCTACATTCATTTTTCCTAATCTGACTATCTGATCAAATTTCAAATGTCCAAGTCTCTTGTTCCATAGCCAACTCTCATCAATCTTCGACAAGCAACACCTCTATGCCTTCTCTTGAAGAACATATACATTACTATTTGTTCTCACATCTTCAACTACTACTTCACTAGTGCCTACAAACTTGATTTGAAAATTCTTAGCCTTGAAAACCACATCATAGATTTGGTCACACATCTGGGATACACTAAGTAGATTATGCTTCATTCCATAAACAAATACTACATTCTTGTCTTTACCTCTTCCATTTGACAGACTGACAATTCCTTTTCCAACAATCTTACCAAGTGCATTATTACCAAAGGTCACATTGCCTTTCTTAACTGGTTTCCATCTCAAAAAATTACTTTTGTCTCTTGACATGTGTCTGGAACAACCATTGTCCACATACCAATTACTGCCTTCGTTTTGTGCATATAAGACAATGTTGCACTGTTCTGAATTCTCCTTTTCTTTCCAAAATTTGGGCTCTTTGTTGGTTTTCTCAATGTATGGATCATGCCTTTCATTATTGAATTTGCACTCAACTGCTCTATGCCCAAAGTTTTGACAGTTATAACATTGAATTAAATTATTCAATGGAGCAAAGGAATTATTATATCTGGGTCTTCTCATTCTCTGTCTGACTTGTTGATCATGTTGATATATTCTTCTTGACCTGAGTTGTACGTATGATAAATTCACCCTTTAGTTCGTTGCCTTGTGCCCATAGTTGGTACAAGTAAAGCAATAGCCTGGAAATATGTCTACACATCCGAACACAAATCGATTTCTGAAGCTTTGCTGAGTTGATCTCTGCAAATTTTGATTTTCCTCTCTAGCATTGTTCTTTTGTTGGGTAAAATTTCTCTTGTTATTGTGTCGTTGTTGTTGGCTTGACTCTTGTTGCGCACTGGCTTTGTCTTTTTGTTGCTATGTTGACCCTTCTTTTATTGTTGTGTTGTCACCATTTTTGGCTGCTTGCAAAAAGGTAATTGGTTTCTTTCCCTTTGGCTCTACTACTGAGCTATATTTGGCCTCAAATCCAAGACCAAATTGATTTGTGGAGACTCTCTGAGCTTCCAAAAGCTCATTCAAATTATCGGTCCCTTTTCCAAACTTCTTATTGAAGCTCAACTGCGTTTTTGCTTGCAGTGGTATGATCCGGATTGTCCACAGTCTTCTGTTCATTGAGTCGACGTTTCAAACCCCAAAGGGGGTCCATCATCAGGACAATTTAGAAAGATAGAAAGAATAGAAAGAAAGAATGCGTTTTTGCTTTTTTCAACTCTTTTCTCAACAAAACAACCTTTTTCTCAAGCCTTTCACATGCTTTATTATTTTCGCTGAGATGCTGGTTTAAAGTCTTTTGTATCTTATTACCTTCTTCAATTTGCAAGAGTAATGGTTCAACAACTTTAGTTTTTCTTTGATCAACAACTCCTAGTTTTTATTTTTATTTCTTAGCCTTTCAATCTCCTCTAGTGCACTAACCAGCTCTCCTTCTAAGTATACCTCGACCTCTTCACCATCAGAATTAATGGATTTTATTTCCAAATTATCTATGGCCATAAGCATGATTTTTTTTAGACTTTCATCATCTCTGTCCTCATCTGAGGATTAGCTACCTTCACTTTTAGATGAGCTGGTGTTTTGAGTGTATACGATTTTCCTTTTGGCCTTGTTCCTATCTTTTTTCACTTTCATGAACTTTTCTCTTAGATCATATTCCTTATTCTTCTTATCAGGACACTTGGAAGCATAGTGACCAACTTTTCCACAATTAAAGCACTTGAAAGGTAGCTTACGTTTGTACTTGCCTGATCCTCTTTTGAGCTTTCTCATGAACTTGACTTCTTCTCCATCATGCATCTTTGAAGACTCAAATTGCATTCTAAAACCTTGGAGTTTAGCTTGCTTTACCTTGTTGTCACATTCATAGCAACTACTCATCTTGTCCCAAATAATTTTTGTTGTTGTGCAGTCCATAACCTTAACATGTTCTGATTCAAGTAGGCCAACAAGCAATGCATTCATGACTTTAACAATGCATGTAAAATCAAAGTTCTGATCTTTAGTAATCATTGTTGGAGGCTTTTGATATTCTTCTTCTACAACATCCAAAACATCTGCTCCAAGTGATTAAATGTAGGTCTTCATCCTTACTTTCCAAAACATATAGTTTGTTCCATTGAAGAGAGGTGTTATTGGTAAATCCTTGTCAGGGCAAGAGTAACTCCGAATGAAATTGTTGTATTTGCATTAAGATAGAACATAGATATATACAAAGAGAGATAAACTATTGGGTTTCATCTCCCAATGTATCTTCATATTCCATCTTCCTTTATTTCTCTATTTACAATATTTACATAGGATTTCCTAATCCCAAAGATTAGGTGTCAACATTCCCCGCCTTAATCTGAAGGGATGTTGGTGAGTCCAAGCATCATTCTAAATCTTTCAAAATTTTCTCTTCCAAGCACTTTGGTGAAGATGTCTGCAATATGCTCATTTGTGGAACAATGTCGTTGGTGGATTGTTTTGGCTTCAACACGTGTCGAATCAAATGGTATTTTGTATTGATGTGCTTTGTTCGATCATGGAACTTTGGGTTCTTGGAGAACTTTATTACAGTAGTGTTGTCAATCAAAAGAGGAGTTGAATGCACTTGTTTCTCCTGCAAGCCTTCCAGAATTTTCCTAACTCGCCCAATTCCTTTGTTGCTTCAGTTGCAGCCACATTTTTTGCCTCAATTGTGAAATTTGCTGGAATTAACTATTTGCATGACCTCTAGGAGACAACTTCTAATCCAAGACTCATAACATAACTTGAAGTAGATACTCAAATTTCTTTATCTCTCCCACATACACCAAAATACCTCTCCCACATATACCAAAATCTGCCGACAACCTTGATCTTAGTTGATACATAAATTTTCGTCCTCTATTGGCATCGACTGTTGACTTCCTCGCTTGGACGCACAACCATAGGCTACAGATGGCAAGATGCCATAATCGCTTTTGGTAGTCAAAACCCTAAACCCTAATGCTATGAGCAAACGCCATTGTCCTCTCCTCAATTTTTTTTCAAATTTTATCATATATTCTCCATACAATCCTATAATGATATGAAATATATTTATATAATAAATCATAATGTTTTTTCAATTTTTATCATATATTCTCCATACAATCCTATAATGATTAATTCTCCATATTTTATATCTAAAATATATTTATATAATAAATAATTAGATAATAATGTCATATCAATTATGCATGTAAATAAATTATAAATGAACAATTCATGACAATATTGTACATATATATTATATTCAATTTCAATTATTAATGGTGTTAATTATGCAATTGTATTGAATAAAAAGTTTGCAATAAAATTGTGAAATAACTAGACTCACATAAGAATTTCCTAAATATTAATATTACAATTGATTGTAATTTCATATAAGTAATTTCATGTAAATATGCTAAAACTTTTTCATATCATAATTTACAATCTCCTCACCCATGATTAATCCTTAAAACTATGGAAAATGTTAATATTACAATTAATTATCATTTAATATAAACATTCTTTGTGAAGTGCAAATTTTAACCAATCATTATTTACAATCTTCCCACCAAATACTTTTGTTATAGTAATTACAAAGAATTAAATGACTGAGAAGGAATTTTTACAATGATTTTGAACTTTTGTGATTCTTTAATCATGAACAATGCTTTAGAGTGGAATTTGCAACTAGAAAATGGGAATTTCAGTCCCTGGGCAATGACAAATTCATATTCCAAATAATTATAAAAAAATTCAAGTGAACAATAACATATTTATCAATGCTCTTATAATATGTATAACTCATTCATATTTTAGTGCACTGTGATATGTATCTAGTTGCTTCTCCAGGGGTGAATCCTGAGGTAGTCTGGGTAGGAGTGCATGCAGAATTTGTGTAGAAGTGAGTATAGAAGCGAAGGTTTGATAAGGAAAAATATTTAATTTCAATTAAAGTATAACTTAATCTAGGGAATTGCGTCTTCTTGGAATAGAAAATGGAAGGCAGAAATTCAAACAAACAAGTTCAGGGTATAAAATTAATTTTTGTTTTTGCACCTGGGCTTATATCCCCACGGTTAGGACGGACGGCTTGCCGCCTCCCCACCCAGGTTCTATTCCCCTTGCGGCACGTTTATGACTGCTCTTACAGCTATATGTTGCTGATACTTGCTCTGTTGTTCTGCAGCAGATATTTATACTATCTCACGTTTATGGCTGCTCTTACAGCTATATGTTGCTGATACTTGCTCCATTGTTCTGCAACAGATATTTATACTATCTCGCTTCCGTAATATGTGACTGATGTGATTGATCCAACAATTGTATATAATGTAAATATTGTACTCTGGGCCTAATACAAACTTCTAAAAAAGACTAGCCCCATTTAAAAAAATAAAAATAAAATTAATTTTTGTTTTACTTCTTGAGATTTATATATTTTGTCAAAGTCTTACCACAGAGCAGTAACCTGACATCGGAGAATCAGACATCAGCGGCGAGTAAACAACATAGTAAAATTGCATCCAGACATTTTCAATTGGGCGCCCATGGAAAACAATTATCATTTTCTTCATCTTACACATTAACATGTAACAATATACAGAATGAATCACCACATATAATTTAAGGAATTTGTACATAACTGGTTATGTTTCCAAAGATATAACCCAATTCCTAGCTTTATTCCAGAGTATCATTACACTCATAACTCCTCCAAATCCAATTCCTATGCCGAACTTCAATGCAATCAATGAGATATGCTTCTTCACATGACTGGACCAACTTTGGCTAACATATCCTAGTGTGCTTTTCAAAGGTTGTTTTTCTTCTTCCTTGCAAGCTGGTAAAGGAAAACCACATAAACACTTGTTCCTTTCAAATGAAGTAATATTGAAAGTGGAAGTTGTGTTCCGTCTAGGATTTTTCCACAAAGTGCATTATTGAAAGTGGAAGTTGTGTTCCGTCTAGGATTTTTCCACAAAGTGCATTAGATGAAACATCTAAATATGCTAGCATAGCTAGATGAGAGAGCTCTTGAGAAATCTCTCCACTGAAATTATTTTTTCCCAAGTCTAATTGTTCCAAGGTAGATATGTTACCAAGAGATGCAGGTATTTGCCCTTGTAGATGGTTATTTGATAAATTCAACAACCTCAAGCTGCTCAAATTTCCTATGCTTGGAGGTATTTCTCCCATAAGATTATTGCTAGACAAGTCCAATATTGTGTTTGTAGCCAACACATATTTTATAGTATACTCAAATCCCTTGATGACAATTTCAAGATCCTCATACAATGTATTGCTACTAAGATCAGAAAACCCAAGGGTTTTGAATCCCTGGAGTCTCTCTAGATTGGATGGTATGCTTTCAGTAATTCTATTGTTGGACAAATCCAATACTTGTAATTTGACAAGATTTGTGATGTTGGAAGGAATACTCCCATGAAACTTGTTATAACCAACACTTAAAACTCTTAATTCATGGAAGTTTACAAGGTAGCTAGGGAGCTGACCCGTTAACTTGTTTTTGCATGAATCTAGCAGTTGAAGTTGGGTACATTGGGACAAAGAAGCAGGGAGAGTCCCAAAGAAGTTATTAGCATAATCAGAGAGAACTTCCATAGAATCTGGAAATCTTATTTCTAGATTTCCACCAAGTTTGTTTTCAGAGACCTTCAATGTTTGTAAGGCGACGCAGTTACTTAAAGTTGGTGATATTATCCCTCGCAAGAAGTTCTGTTGCAGTAATAAATTCCTCATAGATTTACAATTGCCTAATGATGGAGGAATATGTCCATTCAACTTGCTTTTGGACAAATCTAACACTTTTAATCCCACGCATTGACTTGTATGATCAGGGATTGGTCCATCTAGCTTGTTTCGAGATATATCTCATTGTTGAAGTGAAACCAAATTACCAATACTTTCAAGGATGCTCCTAGAAATATTGTTTGAATTCAAAAATAATTTTGTAAGAGAATGAAGCTTGCCTATGCCTTTTGGAATTGTAGATGTAAAATAATTGTTATTTAAAAAAAGTTGTTCAACTTTGTTCAATGCGGCAATGCCCTCAGGGATTTTGCTAGTTAGATTATTTTCCCCTAAATTTAAGAAGGCCAATTCTCTCAATTTGGCAATAGCTTCCGGTATGCGATCAGTGAAGTTATTTTGACCAAGACTTAGGTAGATGAGGATATTCAAATTGCCAATAATTTAAGGTATGCTACCCATCATGCTATTTTCAGCGAGATTCAGGGTAGAGAGGGGAAGCCCAAATAAACTTGTAAACAGGGAGTCTTGAATTTTGTTGCCCCCTAAATCCAGCCATGTAAGACTGCTGCAGTTTCCTATTTCAGAAGGAATAGAACCTGAAATATTACTTGGGCCATAAATCGATAGTTGAACAAGCTTTTTCAAATGACCAAATTGAGGTGGGATTTTACCTGATAATGCCCCATTGTCTCCCAAAAATAAAATTTCAAGAGAAGAACAGTTTCCTAGAGACGAAGGAATGGTGCCTTCCAACTTGTTTGATTGTAGATACAGGTATTGTAAATTTTATAGCAAGCCCAGTACGGCTGGTATTCTTCCACTCAAGTTGTTGTGAGAAAAGGCAATATACCGTAGTTGAGTACAATTACCAACATCTGGAGGGATGTAACCACTTAGTGAGTTGCCTTCAAAGTATATAACAGATAAATGTCTGATCGAACCAAAAACTGAAGGGATTGGACCAGTGAGATTGTTGTATCCAATGGACAACCACCGAAGAGAAGTGCAGTTGCTTAGAGAAGTTGGAATATTTCCAGTAAGACTATTGTTTGCCAAACGGAGCTGCTCCAACTGGACTAGACGACCGAATTCTGTTGGTATACTCCCTATCAAGCTGTTTGTTGTAAGTCGGATCGATTGCAACTTTGTACAATTGCACAGCGCTTTTGGAATATAACCACGGAGCAAATTAAAGCTGAAGTCCAGTACTCCCAGCGCCTTTAACTGCCCAAACACCATTGGAATTCTTCCTGTCAAATTATTCTGAGAAAGATTCAGAGTGCGTAATAATGAGAGGTTACCAAGAGATGGTGAGATGCGACCTCGCAATCCCAACGCAGGAAGTATTATGGAAATCACTCGTTTAGTGCGCTTTCTGTAGAAAATGCCATTCCAGGAGCACACGTTATGGGAGTTTTTTGCCGTCCAGTTGAGCAACGATCTATCCAAATCCGGTGTGAGGGCATTTTTGAAGGACAAAAGGGCTTCTACATCCCTTTTATCGTCAGTGTCCATGGATGATGATGATGATGTGAATTCAGGTTGCTCCAGATTGCCTTCATCTTCCTTCAAAACAAAATCATGGGATTGAAGAGAAGTACTTCCACCAATCATTTCGTCATACAGGTGTAAACCATGATCCCTATAAACATATGAGGAATGATATGGCTTCATGGAATAACTAATAGTGGTTACTGTGAGCAGAAACCACACAAGTATGATCATCAACACAACACCTTTCTTCATTTCTCTCTCTCTATCCCAAATCTAATGACTTCGAAGGCTTGCCTATAAGTTCCCTTGTTTGCAAACATACATATAAATAATGCAGGTCTTATAGAGTCATTGAAGATGCAGAGTAGGTTGAAAGTCTAAATACATTGTATTCACTGGTACACAGTCAGAAAATATGAGAAAGAGGCAACCAATAGATCCCATGCTATTGGGCCATTAATGCTTACCCCCATCTTATGCAGCACCATACCCCGCCCCCATAGTATCACCATGGGCATCCTCCGGCAGTGAATGCAATGGTGCGGAGGGATCTGATGTGTAGATATGACTGGTACAATTAACAGTGAATGCATAGATTTTCGGCTTCCATTTACGAGATCGTATCTACATGCACTAAATTATAATTTTCCCGCAGTCTGGATGAATGAATTCCGCCTTTTATATAATAGCTGAAGGGCGAACAATAGTATGGGCACCCATTTCTGCGTTTTGAAAACCTGCTTTCTTAGACCTGAAGTTGCATTCTCAGACCTGACAGGTAAGTTTATTCTGCTACCATTACGATTTCGCATGGTTTGTCTGAGTTTTCTATCTTCGTGCAACTCAATATTGGATCCAATTTTATAAATAAAGAAATGTTGAAATTGTTTTCTTTTCTACAGAAATACTTCTGTGGCATCTAGAAAACCCTGGTGTCCTCCGATTTCTGCTTAATATCTTTATAGGTGATAGCAAATATTAAACAAGAGAGGCTGAATGGCAGCTAGTCCCTGCCTAGCTGGTCCAGCCACCAGCAGCCTCCCCTATGCATGGTTTTAGCACCTCAGCAACAAGCAGCAGCACCCCAGTATTACCCTGGCTACTATTGACTATGCGAACAGAGCATTTTGAAGCTGCAATGTTGTCTGGTTTTGTGTTTGTGTTTTTATATTGGGCAAGTTGAATGTCGGTGGATCTGCATAATGCACAACTCAGAGCAGAGGCTCAATTGATTCGGCGCTGTGCAGGGGTTTTGTTGTAAGGGACGGTGATTGAACTGAATAAAATCATTTGAGTCATGCCCAAAAACCAGACGAATGAACTTGGAGCTGAGCGCCCAAAGGCTGAACAATTTGCAGTAGTGGTGGCGGGTTGATAAAACTGGTTGGTGCAACAGGTATGGGATGCTGTTACTGGTGTGAGGCAATATACTTTTGAAGGTCATGAAGCACCCGTGTATTCTGTATGCCCCCATTATAAAGAAAACATTCAGGTATGAGCTCTTTGTTGTGATTCTGATTTTTTTAATACGACTGGGAGAATGCTTGTTTTTCAGGAAGAAACTGATTTCGTGGATATAATGATTCCTCAAGCTGAAGCTTTGTATTGGACTCTTCTTATGTATCAGTTTATCTTTTCGACGGCTGTTGATGGCAAGATAAAGGCTTGGTTATATGATCACATGGGTTCAAGGGTTGATTATGATGCTCCTGGTCTGTGCATGGTTTTAGCACCTCAGCAACAAGCAGCAGCACCCCAGTATTATCCTGGCTACTATTGACTATGCGAACAGAGCATTTTGAAGCTGCAATCAGTACAAGGCAGATCACGTACTGCACTCCTTGGCGACTGGCTACACAAAGCTGAGACCAGGCATCGACTTGTCCTCAATCTACTGAACGGCTGCTGAGATTTGCCCGTAACACATCAAATAATGTGCAACACAAACAGCCAATTGATATTCAAAAACCAATTGCTCCACACAACACTATGTCGCAGTAGACTGCCAACGTAGTTTAGCTTCTCTTTTCATTTATTTTTCCTTACCCTACCGACGTAATTTAGCTTTTCTCTTTTCCTTGTATTTTTCCTTACCATACGATGTGGATGGACTTCTGGTATAAACTTTAATAACTGAACAAGAGATTCTTATCGTTTTTCCTGGCCTTCCAACCACGTGTAGAAGGAATGAACTTTCAATAAAGTTCAAATCGTGCAATAATGGAACCGTCTATTTATACCTATTGCTTAAATTCCGTCGCAGCCTCACATTATTGGAATTGCAAATGGTTTTTCTTTTATTTCAAGTTAGGTCCAGAAATGAAACATTTGATGCTCTTTGCTTTTATTATTACGTGGAATGGTACTCCTTGTTTGTCAAAAAGATAAGAGAGGCTATCACCTGCAGACACATAAATATTCAAACGTAGAAGGTGACGCCGTGGGACACACCGTTTGATTATTTTATCCCGTGCCCGTTTTAGGAGACTATGGCTACCTCTGTCACGCCCTTCACGTTGCCACCGGTTTGAATATTTTAAACATAAAAGAAAAACAATATGGCGAAGTATTAGTTCTTGTGACCCCGCAGATTAAAGAGTCCCCACTAAATGATCTTCCGGAGATACCACGTGCATCGCATGCAAGCGATGTGTACACGTATGCACCATAGCTAAACCTGAAACCCAGGAACCAAAATCTGAGTCCGCCTCTTCTGTCTCATTTTTCTGCAGTCTGGTTCCATGGTGCCAAGGGAAAGAATGCAACGCGGGGCAAACGGAGAGAGCTACAGAGAATTTCAGCTCATACCAGTATTCCGAGCAAATTCTTTGCCCTTTCGCTCTATGCAGGGCTGCCTTTGGCAGGTTTGGCCTGCAAGTAGCAGTTTCGATCGCAGGTTTCTCATGCAGAGCCGTTGTTATTAAATGAAAATCAGCCTATGTCGTGATTATGGGCCTGGTAGAAACCAGAGACTACACATGTACAGGTTGTTGTTAAATGAAAATCAGCTTATCCATCTCCACCGACAACACGAGGTACTTGGTTGGCGTATTTGTTGCATCAAAGCAGAGGAAATGGCGATAACTGTTTGTCTGGTTAGCTTGATGTGATGAATTAGGGGTAATTGTT
This sequence comes from Pinus taeda, assembly GCA_000404065.3. Lineage (NCBI taxonomy): Eukaryota > Viridiplantae > Streptophyta > Pinopsida > Pinales > Pinaceae > Pinus > Pinus taeda. Next base: position 20,178 of record APFE030817118.1, on the reverse strand, counting down.
TTTATGTTTTTGGTGTGGCAGGCGTTTTTTGTTGCAGGTGGGCAAAACCCAGAGACTCTGTTGTCTGGTTTTGTGTTTGTGTTTTTATATTGGGCAAGTTGAATGTCGGTGGATCTGCATAATGCACAGCTCAGAGCAGAGGCTCAATTGATTCGGCTCTGTGCAGGGGTTTTGTTGTAAAGGACAGTGATTGAACTGAATAAAATCATTTGAGTCGTGCCCAAAAACCAGACGAATGAACTTGGAGCTGAGCGTCCAAAGGCTGAACAATTTGCAGTAGTGGTGGCGGGTTGATAAAACTGGTTGGTGCAACAGGTATGGGATGCTGTTACTGGTGTGAGGCAATATACTTTTGAAGGTCATGAAGCACCCGTGTATTCTGTATGCCCCCATTATAAAGAAAACATTCAGGTATGAGCTCTTTGTTGTGATTCTGATTTTTTTAATACGACTGGGAGAATGCTTATTTTTCAGGAAGAAATTGATTTCGTGGATATAATGATTCCTCAAGCTGAAGCTTTGTATTGGACTCTTCTTATGTATCAGTTTATCTTTTCGACGGCTGTTGATGGCAAGATAAAGGCTTGGTTATATGATCACATGGGTTCAAGGGTTGATTATGATGCTCCTGGTCAGTGGTGCACTACAATGGCTTATAGTGCTGATGGGACAAGGTTGATTCATCATGTCATTTCAGCTCTTGCTTTGTGCTATGCTTTATTTCTGTTGGTTATTGATTAGCTCTACAATACATGGAGTATAAAAACATTGGCAACTTGATGCAGGCTCTTCTCATGTGGAACAAGCAAAGAAAGAGAATCTTTTCTTGTTGAATGGAATGAGAGTGAAGGTGCTATAAAGCGTACTTATCAAGGATTTTGTAAGCGCTCTATGGATATTGTGCAGTTTGATACAACTAAGAACCACTTTTTGGCTGCTGGAGATGAATATTTGATCAAGTTTTGGGACATGGACAACACAACCCTGCTGACAACTGTTGATGCTGACGGTGGATTAGCTGTATGGTTTGACATAGTTGCTTACATTTTTTTTTTGATGTGAACTACTTGCATAGCTCAAAAGAAAGACTTTCAGGTTAATTTAGCTTTGATTTTTTGCCTATTTTCAGAGTACTCCTTGTCTCCGCTTCAACAAAGAAGGGTCCTTATTGGCAGTTTCAACCAGTGATAATGGCATCAAAATTTTAGTCAATGCTGATGGCCATAGATTATTACGCTCATTTGAGAACCGTACCTTTGATGCAGCAGGAGTTCCTTCTGATACGAAGGTAAGAGTTGTGCATTTATTATGTGTTTGGCTTTCAAGCTTTACTCCAAATGTGGCTAAATTGAGATTTGGTTCTGCAGGTGTCAGTAGTAACTCAAATGGCATCTGTAAGCACACCTGGGGCACAAACTGTTGGGGGATCTGATCGGGTTGCTTCCACAGTTTCCATGGCTGGACTGGTATGTCTACTGTCATACTCTAAGATATCTCTAGATTACAAGGATAAAGACCTTGCATAAGCCATTGATTACCATCTACTTAATGTTTTTGAAGTACGCTGAAGGTTGTGGAAGATGGTAGGGAGAGTTTAAATGATTTTCTGTGCTTTTGAATATGAATAAGCCTGTTTCTTTTCAACAAAAGGACATGTTCAAAGCAAGAATGCTTGCAAATGTGTACGCTAAACAATTGAAAGTAATTGATTTTTGTGTGTCAGAATGGAGTGGATTCTAGGAGTGTTGGAGATAAGGTCAGAGTGGCAGAAGATTCAGTAGATAAAAACAAGAACTGGAAGCTAACTGAAATATCCGAACCAGCTCAGTGCCGGTCCTTGAGACTCTCAGATAACCTACCAACAAGCAAGGTGTGTATTATCCCAGGTTGGATAGCTCATAATGGATTACGCAGGGAAAAAATATCCTGTATCAGCCTGAGCTTGTTATTAAACTTGTGATATTGTCTAATGTGTCACATTTATGTTAAAAAGTAATTTACCGAATCACCGAACATAGCTTTTTACCTTTGGATGTGTCTGTCTCAGACTGAGGAGCTGAGGAGCTGCCGTGAGGAGCTGCCCTTCCGCTTCCATTCCATCGCAGGAAACTGCGGGTTGATCAACTTGCAGGTCGGCTCTTATGAAGATGCCATCACTGCCCCTATGCTCGACAGCACATATCCAGCTGCCAACTTCAACGATGGGCACTGGGCACTTCAACATGCATGCAGACTTGGAAACTTAGAAAGTTCGCTGATATATCACGCTAACATTTAATGTTAGCGAATTAATGCTAATGCAATCCTAGCATTAGTTTACATGTTCAGAAAATTGATTCAATCCATATTTTAAATAAAGATTTATCCTAAGTTTGCCCAGATCGTCGCCTCGATATGAGGCCAAATAAGATGAACATGGCTGTCATGGCTGTCATTGGTTAAAAAGCACTGGGAAAGATAAAATATGCAATAATATAAAGCGGAACTTTCGTTTAAGGCAAAAGAGGCAAAAGAATTTTGTTGTTTGGCGGGCCAAACTAATGCCCACCGACCAAAACTCATTACTATAGTCCCTGCCAGGCCCGGAGGGCAGGGACTAATAATGATATAGCATCTTCATACAACGATCCAAAGCATCGTTCCTAAACAAAGATTATCGTTGAATGCATTCCAGATCTTCCAATCTCTGGGAAATCTGCTTTATACCCTACCATGATACATCTTTAAGATTGAACACCAAATCCTCGTATCAGAATACACGACATTTTAATCATAACATCATTTAGTATGTATAGTTTATATGGTTTAGTTGCTTTCGCTGGTCGGAAGGTTAGTAAAAATAAATTTTTGAATTTCGTTAAAAGCGCTTCCATGAGTTACATTTATGAGATTTCCATTCGTTATTGTTTTTTAATATTCCGCCTATTTAAAATATTGGCGGAGGTTTTCTATCAATATGAAATTTCTTTAATTTAATTTTTATTTATAAGTTAGAGGTTATTATTCATTAATTTATTTCTAAAAAGGTTAGATAACATGTTATCCTTTTATTTTTTAATTTATGTTTTATATTCTTAAAAAAAAAAACTGCTATTTCAGGTTAAAAAAATATTCCATTTCTTGCCTTAAATCAAGCATGTCAGGAAAAGTTTTCATTAGGATTTTGTTTGGTTAATAAGAATTTAGTGATTTTGGTTGATTTTGTTATTTCAGGGTAAAAAAATATTCCATTTCTTGCCTTAAATCAAGCATTCTAGGGAAAGTTTTCATTAGGATTTTGGTTTATTTAGTTTTCATAACATATAAATTTAGTATATTTGGATTAGTTCGAGTTTCTTAACATATAATTAAATTTTATGGAATATAAATTATTTTCTATAAAAAATTAATTACATTTACTTTTGAGTCAAAATAATATTTGTTTATATAATTTGGTTTATTTGTATTAGTTACTATTTATTAGTTTGCAATGTTAAAATAAATTGGTTACCAAAACTATATTGGGTTGCATGATTTTTCAATTTAATTTAATTTAATTTGGCCTAATTTTATATATGAATTTGTTATGATTTTGGTTTCAAAAATGCATATCTACTCATATTTATCTACATACATTCAATTTATAATACACATTTGCAAAATAACTGTGAGATTAGATATAATTTTGTTTATTTAATTGAGCACTACATATTTGTGAATGAAAGTTTATAGCTAGCCTCTTAAGAGAAACGAAGTGTGACATCGTTTTTAATTTGTTTTTTTATTTTTCACAAGTCACATAACTTAATTAGTAAAGGAGTAAGTGGTCCATAATCCACGCATATTTTTTTACTAACCAAAGCATTTTTACTTCATTAGCAGTGGGACTAGGAACCGAGTGTTATTAAAGAAAGGGAGTAGCCCCTGCTTCCCTTGCGTCTTTTAGACGATCCTGGGCTTGCATCTGAAAGCTTTCTCGAAGCACTTGGTTTTCCATCTCCCTTTTTAGGCTCACATAGTGTAATAGGAAGGTAGTAAGTGGCCCATCAACCACACATTATTTTATTTGCAGGTAAGGAATAAGCATAACTTAGTAAAAGTAGAGGATTTTGTAAAGGATCATCGTATATCTACATCATTCCACTTTTTATGTTCACTTTGTCACTTACACACACATTGCACTACACAAGCTAATCTACTCTATACTTTGAACAAAGGGCATCAAGTTTCATGAACTTTTTGTTGTTGTTATAGTTGACGGGCCAACTTGTCGACTCCAATTATTTGATGAGCATGTCGATAAAAGAAACTATAGCATTGAGAGCACTTCTCCAATAAGTACTATCCCAATTCCCTCCTCAAGGGTGCTTCCCCCTATTGTACAACCAATGGGGATGTATTGTCGGCCACACCCACCACCTTTTTCCTTCATAAATTCTCCCATGCCTATAACCGCCTCCCCAAACCCTTCCCAATTCCCACCCTTCCCCTTTAACCATCCGCCCTTCTCATTGTTCCAATCATCCACCCTTAACATTCCAATTTCCCCCCCTAGGGTGATCGCTTGCCCTAGGGTTATTCCCACTATCATACAACCAATGGGGATGTATCATCGCCCCAACCCACTACATTTTTCCAATTTTTCTCCCACCATGCCTTTATCCATCACCCCCGAACCATGCCTATATCCATCACCAAGTGCTCCACCATCTACCCAAGAAGGGCAGTCTTCTCCACTGCCTTAGATCTTCATGGTGAGAATGAGTAGTTGATCAAAAACTTATCATTAATTAACGAAATTGATTATATGCATTTTGGATTTTACAACTAATTGGTTATTGAATTTTTGCAGCAATATAATTTTGGAAATGCACTTGGGAGTGCCAAGAGTGGCGATGGTGACTTATACACCCAATTTCTAGATCAGTCATGAGGCGGCATTTCCATAATGTCATATCATGGGCCATGAACTTCCATTATCTATGTTGGAGAATGAAGTTCCATTTTGTAGATAAAGAAATAATGTATAACTAGACAATCTGAGAATACAAATACATGAATTTGAACTTGTGTGTATGACAATGTTCTTCTATTAGACGTTTTAAATTCATGATGTGGATCTTGATGTTATAATTCTATACAATGTTACATTAGTGTTGAAAGATACTGTAGTTATAATGGATTATTTGTTTCATTTACAAGTTAGTCAAGTTTGCAAGTTAATGTACTTTAATTTATCATCTTACGCAACTGTGCACGCATGAAAAAACATATCATTACCAAGGAACTTTGCTTAGTTATAATAATAGATGTATCATGTACATGAAGAGAGCGTATATATGGATTTAGATTTATTTTAATTTTTTATTTATGAAAAAGAAAACTAAAGTTGAATTTATGAAAAAGAAAAGTACACTATACATGTCATATAAGAAAATCTTCAAAAATAGATAATGATTTGAGCCTTTACCACTTAACTACTAACATTTAAAGATGAAAACTTTATTGATAAGTGGTGTAGTATTATTTAAGTTTTATTATATATATATTAACAATTCCTTTATTTATCTTTGGAGCCCTGTAACATAATGCACAATGTCTTACCTAAATTCCATTAGGTAGATCAAATTAAGTATCCTATTGAACTTTACAATACCTTATAGAATATGTGCCACATGTCAAGTTTAGGTAGTTCAGAGTGGATAGAGACAAAGAGAGCACAATTGAGAGGGTTTACATTTTGTAATAGCCAATGGACCACATGTCTCAGGTAACTACATAGATAATGTCTTCTCCTTTGCACTTGCATTATTTCAATTTGAGATAAAAGAGGACATAGTAGATTCACCTTTCGAATGAATTTTCTTTTGAAAGGGTTTTCCAGAAAATAATTGGCATTCATTGTGGTTTGTGAGTGTTTGTGAATATTTTTCTTTATTTTTCACATTTAATTTATTGCATACATAAACAACAAAATTGGTAATAAGGGATCTCTAATCTAAAGGAATTAACCCTTCATAGTATAGATTTATATTTAAGTAACATATATGTTTTGATGGACTATCTAGTGGAATATCCATGATATTTTATAGATCAACTATGGTTAAGGACCTAATGTACATGAACAAGATAAATAACATGGATGATAAGAGAATCCCCAAAAAGAAATTGAACTCTATCCATTACTATCAACACCTTAAGCAAAGATGGCATCAAGATGATGTGTTGGTTAAATCATTAGGGAATATAGGAGGATGTCATCCTACCCATACAGACAATATTAAAAATATAATTGTATCTAAATTTAAAGAGGATTTGTGGTGCAATGAAGAGTTAGACATAGGGTTGGAAATAAGGCTTTCTATTTTCATTCATTATAATGATGATTGTACTTTTAAGGTGATAAGTTGTGGGACGATTTTTTATTTTTTAAATAATAATATATAATTTGTAACAATTCATAATACATATTTATTAAGTCATAGTATGTATTTTAAAGTAGGTTATAGATTGTATCAGGTTAGTATAGAGTGTGGTACAAGTAAAGTATGGTATAAGTAAGTAATACAGATTTATTAAGTCATAGTATGTATTTTAAAGCAGGTTATAGATTGTATCAGGTTAGTATAGAGTATGGTACAAGTAAAGTATGGTATAAGTGAGTATATATTGTTACTGATTATATAATAAGAATTTATTTAATCCATTTCAAAATAAATATCACAAAATATTATTTAAAAATAATAGATTTTAATTTTTAATATTAAATTATATAAAATTTGTGAATCTTTTAATCAAACCCAAACTTATATGGATTTGACCAAAACTAAATACAATATTACCTGTCCAGCAGAATAATAATTATCATTATTCATAAAACATAACTTTTATTACATTTTCTATAAATGAAGAGGGAATTAGAATATACCAACTCCTTGGTAATATTGGCCTCCACCTTAGACACAAGGATGAAAACATCCTTATGGAAAATATCTTAAATGAAGAGGGAATTCTCTCAGAGCATGTTTCTTTCTACATTTGGGTCAAAATATTGACAATGCAACATTTTCAACATTTTTCTTGTTTTGCACTTTAAGGGTATTTATTGGTTCACTAAGACTTCCCAAAATATTTGTTTTAAATTTTTCAAGAAAATTAGATAATTCAGGCCTACTTATAGTCCCAACTGTAGATTTATTAATCCTAAACATGAAAGAATCTCTTATTTCCCAATTCTTGCCTTACCTCTTGAAATGTGTATGCATAACTCACAAATTTCTCAAAATGATAACTGAGAAATATCTCCCTTACCCATAAAATTGAGAACATCAATCCACTCATCTCTGATGGACTTTAATAAGAGAGCTTTCAAAGTTTCTTCATCTAGTTCATGCATTTTACTCCTTTTAACATTATAAGCAAATCTTTCAAGGAAGTCTTCAAGATTTTCATCTTCTTTCTGTATCATTTTAAAGAATTCACCCTTAGGATTGTGGGGCAACAATAATCCTTATATTCCTATAAGAACGTATCTTTCATTTATTCCCATGTTCTTATAGAATGTGCTCCTAAGCCCATGAACCATCTTAATGTTGCATCCTTAAGAGTTGATGGAAACAATTTTAACTTTTTAGGGTCAAGAAAGAAATAATAAGATCTAGAAAATACTTCAAACTCAAAGATAAATGTTTCTTCGTCCTCACTTCTTAATCCATGAAAGTTTGGAAGGATCGAGGGTGAGATGTTTTTCAGTGTGGTTGGTGTATCTTCATCGAGGATAGGAAATAGATAGGATTCTAGATCTCCTCTACCTCCTACCCTCCCTCTTCTTCCACCTCTATTTCCACTTCTTCATCCTCCAATCCTAGGTTATTCACCATTAACATCATGTACCTCCCCTTCCCCTTATCCATCCATTGTAGATTCTTCATAGCTAATATAGGGTTCGAAAATTGGGTTTTTTGGTTCTTCTTCTAGATCTTCTACTTCTAATTCTTCTATCAATGGTAAGATAAAATAAGTTTCTTTAACCTTTTATTCACTAGGGTTCTCTAACTCTTGTCCTAGAAGTATTTCTCGAGTTGAAGATAGGAAAAATTCCCCTTTTGTTGGGGATGTAAGATCTGCTTCTAGGATGGTGAATCTCTAGGTTGGATTTCGGATCTAAGTACCTCACGAAGTTTATGTTCTCTTGCAAATGATTGAATATGAGTTTTAGTGGGTGGTGTGGTAGTACGAGGTTGTGATGGGGTGAGTGATGTTGTTGGAATTAAAATTTTACCTCTACCTACAAATCTACCTCTAGAATCTGTTTTCCTGTGCATATTATCTTTGTTTTTTTTTAATAAGAAGGAAAGACTCATAATTACACTTCCCTAGCAATGATGCCAAAATTTTTGGGGATTTATTAAATTTAAATTACTTGCATAAATTAGCAATGTAACATACCCCCTGAGCCTACTTTGAGAATTAACTACTATGCTCTCATTCTTTCAAATTTCCTTCATTTACAATTAAGATTCTGCCATCATCACCTATATATGTATTTCGTCATTATATGATCTCCATTCTTTCGGCAACAATTGATCGACACCAAAAGTGATTAACCATCATGCCACATACTATTTCTATACTTTGTTGGATCCATGAGATGGAATGGTAGATTCATTTATAAGACTTGTATGTGAGATCAACCCTTAGGCATAATTTACAATCTGGAGAAAGGAATTTATCCTAGCGTACAATTAATAAAATGCTTTGTGGATCCCAGACAAGCATTAATGGAACATTGATTTGGTTCATGATCATATTCCTACAAGCATTGTAAAAAGCCTTACTGACATCACTCTTATACAATAGGTAGAAATAGCTAAACTAGCCTCATTGGATACACATGCAATAGATAACCTGACCATAGACTATACAATTAGAAACATATAATTTTTTGACATGCATTAGTGTCTCATGCATAAATATTTTCCAATTTAAACGAGAGATATCACATAATGTTAGAGGCATACTATGTTCCTTCACTAAATTTAATGATGATCAAGTTTGGATTCAATATCTATCAAACATTCATATATGATCATCTCATAAACCAAGTTAGTAAAAGTAGTTCTACTTATGCATAATGGTCTCATGCAAATTCTACCATGAGTAAAATAGCTCATTGGTGCAAGTATCTAGCAACTACCTACTATGCTTCCACTACTAACTCTACACTTGGATGAAATAAGAGTTACATGCATAAGAATTTCATCATCTTCAATTCAAGATAACTCAACCATCCATATGCTCTATTTGAATGAATCCATAACATAAAAAGTAAGGAGTACACATACAATACATGCCATGCACGTGAATCCAACAAGATTAGGAGAAATGACACCACTTGGAAAACTAAGCATCACCACCCAACCTAGAAGTGACTCTTCTAGTTCACCCTCGAGCTGAGGTTCTTGCCATGGATCAACTACCTCCTATTGTTCTCTGCAATGGGTATTTAATACTCTCTTTCATGATATGGTTTCCATTAGTATTGTCCCGCTTTTATGGATCTTGTTTATCCATTTGCCTAGGATTTTCTCAAATATCGCCTTTCTCTCCCGCGAGACATTTCCTCATAAAATATTTCCTTGCTATACCACAAATATTTTATGTTTTTCTCAATGGATATTTATGTCCAATCCATCCATCTTATCTAAAATTGAATCTAGAAGCTTTGTCATGAAATAATTATCCTTTCCCATTCACCAATGGGATTTGGAAAGAATGTTCTCTTTCGGTATCTCGCTTTTCCAAGTGATTAATTAATTTATTTTTTTCATAATCTATCTACTTTTCATATTAGACATCAGACCTAGCTTTTCTCATCTTAGGTTTGCAAAGTTTTACACATAAGGGAGGGGTGTTACAATCGACCAGGGCTAGTAGGTGGATGAACTGTAAATGCATTCTATGTGCTAGAAGTCCTTGGTTATTCAAACCTCTAAATTAAAATGAGTTATCAAAATATAGGTTCTAACTTGATTTATTGGAATTCACATGAGTAGAGCAATTATTCGTAGAAATTAAAATGATCACACTCTTTTATCAAAGACTACTTATGGAAAATCTCCCACTCTCCTTCAAAAGAAACTTTCACAACTCTGCAAAAAATTAAATTGTTCCCGACACCTATGAAAACTAATTTCACTCTTATAATAATTATATCTGATTATGAAATCCACACAACTTATGAAAAGCTGATAATTATAAATCAATCTCACACTTGTAAAATGAAATTTAACTCAGAAAAATACACTCTGCTATATGTCTGAATTATGCTTTGAAGGAAACTCAACATCAACTTATATATCATAATACCGCACTCTTGCATGAACAACCGAAATGAATTGAAAATATGTTCTCAAGGGCTCAAACTCATAAATCACTCTTACTGGAAATAAAACCTATAAACAAATCCTCCATTTTAAGAATTAAAATTTTGATCTAAATCCAAACTCTCACTACCATTGTCATTACTTATTAAACTCAATTCATGTTCTCATGAACCAATAAAGGAAATCAATTAACAAAAAAATCATACTACTGTTATTTAACTCAAAAACCAACAAAGGAGAATGTTCTACAGGATGCATCGAGAAAATAAGCTTACGAAATGATATAAAGAAATTCTACTTCAAAACATAAAAGAACCTTACTACTTGAGGAGGTCCTCGACAATGAGATGGTCACAAGATCCAATTGAACAATCAACCATGCATCAAAATAAGAATGATTCCTTATAGTTTAATTGGAAACAGAGTTCTGAATTCTCACTGTCGCATAACAAAAAAACATTGTGTTTATGCTTGCTTATGAAGTCTTTTTATAAAGCCTGTATCATTAAATGTTCAAAGCTTCGTGCCTAGCTTCGCTTAAAAAACTACTAAAATTAACTATGAAATATATCACAATGAAATTCGATAATGAGTTTCTATTATCAAAGAAAATTGTTAGTCGTATATATCGTTCCTCACTCCCCTGTTATAGCTGAAAAAGTTCACTTGTGCCTTTGACCACATAAGTGGAAGCTTCCTTTATCAATTTGGTTCATGAAAGTAGGAGGGAATCCTTGAGTGAATTGTTTTCCACCTTTCCATATACTTCACTTCCTAGCTCGCACCTTAGAAGGCATGAAAAAATGGACTTAGATACAGAATTAGACATTAGCTACAAATTCATCCGAATCTAGTAGCTAAAAATAATATTAGACTAATAATAGAGAACAATATTAACTTATAAAATACAAGACTTTTATATACCTACCATTTCATATATTCTATGGTTTATTGCACATTCAGTGATTGTGATGATAAAAAGGGAGTAAAATAGGTGGAAAAAGGGTGTAAAATATATGCAATTATGAGGGTTAAGATGGAGAAATGCTCTAGAAGCCCTATTTCTTCTTTTGTTGAGTTACTAGTCTTGAAAGCCTCTGTTGGAAAAATTCTCTCGAAGCCCTTTGTGGGTTGAGTTACTAGTCCTAGAAGTCTTGGTTGGATGAATGCTCTAAAAGCCCAATGAAAACTATGGGTTGAGTTAGTAGCGTTAGACACCCTGGTTGGAACAAACACTTTAGACCTTTGGACAACTTGGGTAGAGACTCATCTGGTGGCTGTTAGTGATGTTTGACCATGAGGTGGAATCACAGGTTGATGGTTGAGGTGGTTTCGCCTTTGGAAGCCCTGGATGGTTTTGATTAAGTCATTTTATGAGCTCCCACATTCATGCTTGGGAAATGGCACATGTGTGGCTCAACGGAAGAAATATTTGGTTCAACCTGATTTATGGCCAGGTGGTCTGTGGAAGTCCCACACCTAGTATCATCAATAAGTGCTCTCTTCTCCTTAGTAATTTATGGGAAAATATACTCGTTTATATGTGGATTTTATGGTTCTTATATCCTTGATATTTTTGTTGATTATATGTTGGTTATAAGTAAGTTTAATGATAGATAAAATGTATGGCTCTCATAATGTTTTGGTTAATCACTGATCCTACAATGAATATATGGCTTAATAGATGGTAATGCACTTATTGGGATGAGGCAACAATGCTTCTTAGTGATTCTCAGATGAGTGTCAGACCCCTATGCTCATATCCATTTTTTAAACTTGTAGAATGTATATTTCTGACATGTTTGATGAAATTTTTGTCATGGATAGTAGGGGTGTAATCAAGTCCTTATTCAAGCATTTGCATCCTATCATTGTTTCGATGTTATTTTTCATTTGTGAATGTTTCATGGAGTTTTGGGAAATGGCCCGAGTCCTTGCCCTGATTAAGTGGCACAAAATCTAGAGTCACTCGCACAAAACTACCTGGAAAAGTTGCCAGTCACATGCATGCCTTGTTGTGGGAGTGATTGTAGGGTACTAGTTGCATGCATGCCCATGGCAAGGGAGTGACTGAGGATTTAATGTAGAAAAATGTCATTTTTCCTCAGGGGATGGTCACCTGGATGTGATGGATGGCTCCTCAAAGTTCTGCTGCATCTGTAGAAGGTCAGGTTCTTTGTGTTTCATGGGTTCCACTTCGTTAACTGACACGTATGGAGTTGAATCATATAATGGTAACTCTTCGTCACATGTTTACCCTGGTTGGGCGATTACCTAGGTAGATGTTGGAAGAGGGTGTTAGAACAATGTAAGGTTTTAACTCATTCTATTACCATGAAGCTGTCTCTTTAAGGAAAAATTGAGATGTATTTATGTAGATACGAGTATTTGAGTTATTGAAGAGAGAGCGCGATGGAGGTTGAAGGAGGGATGAGCATGAACATCTTGAATGTGTTGGAGTTAATTCGCCACCATGTACTTGAAGAGAAGGACAATATTAATATCTTAGGTCCACATTTTCCACGAGGAAATTCATCCATCTTCTCCTCACCCACCACTAACAGAAATACAAATTATATTCCCGCCAATAGCACAACCAGTGGCTTATGCCAAAACAAGAGTAGAAAAACAACACTAGAAGAGAACGAGAATCAATATATTCTGCCAATGGTTGTCATAATCTGTCGTATTGGACAACCCCGAAATTTGCGTGCAAATTTTTTCTTTGTATTTTTCACTTCAAACCAATAAGCTTTCAGGTGGTATATAATAACATGCCAAATGGCGAAGATGACACACAAGGACTGTAATGGACAAAAGGAGATATTGGAGAAGGCACATCGGTTAATTTCTCTTAGACGAAGCATATTCGATGCAATATCAAATCTATTCCATTGGCTAAAAGGTCAACATGGGTTCATCCACCTCAGGTTGAAATAGGAAGCCATCAGCGATAAGTGTTGAAGTCCCTTTCACCCTGCCTTATTTTACATTGGCAACATTGTGCAAAGTATAAATCCATCTCTCCACTCCACCTAATAATCCTCAAAGTGCGGAGATGGCTTTCATTATATGAAATACAAAGCCACCTCTGCACTCCACACAACCACATTGCATTTCAACCAAAAATATATAATTTGAATTAACAGATTTAATGAACTTCATCATTGAAAACGAATAAGCTTATGTTAATAATGAAATTTTTGCTTTCACTCAAACATCTATATTATAAATTAATAGTGGCTACTTTGAAAGCCATAAAAACAATGCTCTGCATTGATTAACTTTAAAACATTCACTTTCATTAACTTTATGACTTGTGATCTCTTAAAAATCCCCAATTTGTTCAAATATCAAAATGTTAAAAAAATGCAATTATTACATTTTAAAATATAGATACTCTTGATTTATTGCTATGATTTTATTATGAAAATATATAGCTCCTATGTAAAGTACATGTAAACCAATAAAAATTAATAATAAAAGAAAAATGGTGCTATCCTTATTAAACATTACATAAGAAATAATATTTTTCTAAATCATTTTACATGAAAGTGTTAAATAGAAAAGCTATATATTTGTGAGTCTGAGTATAGCCCCCCTTGCTTGCATCCTCTACCGCCTCACAACGCTCTCAAGCTTGACCAATCAAATTCTCCCCACTCTGTGTTTCATTCCATCAACTTTGATTCCAGTAGCAATGCCATTAACTTACTTCATCAAATTTGATATTTATAATTTCAATTTATATCGTCTCGCTGTCAATCACAGTGAAACTTACATAACTTACTTATGTACTGTAGTAACCCCAATTTCGTTTCAATTTAACTAAGAAATATAAGTTGAGAATGTTAATTTTTATCATAGTGAAACTTATGTAACTTACTTATGTACTGTAGTGGCCCAATTTCAATTTAACTAAGAAATATAAAATGAAAATATTAATTTTTTTTGTGGAAAACAATGGAATTTTTTTATGAATTTTGTATTCCAATTTTTGGAATTTTGTTATAACATTCAAGTTTCAAGATTTTAAGTAATGATGATATTTTAGAGGGATAATGTATTCTTCAACTATATAAAAAATATTATTTTCAAACACGCCAATTGAAAAAAAAAAAAAAAAAAAAAAAAAAAAAAAAAAAAAAAAACCATCTTAACCAAACTATATATTCAATAATATATTTCGTGGCGTGAAATTTGAAACAACAATAATCATATTACTTAAATGGGTTAACAATATAACAGCTACGATCATGACCTTACAGCTTCTGGATTTCTCAGAATCCCGTGTTACCAGCTGAATGGTAGGGTTTTAATGATTTTCAATATTTCAGTCGTCATTAAATAAGTTCCACATGGGAGTGATATCTTTACTCCGTTGTACGATCTGAATGCGAGTGTTTCAATATGACAACCTGATAGAATATTAAATAAGCCGTAGGTACCTGTGACAGGACATTCGTAAAACAATAAATCCAACCCATCGCACGAAACCAAATGCCGTAACCATGGCATGAAATGGCTATGGTCATACATAAAAGGGCGTACTATAAGGCATTAAAATCCCTATAGCATGGGATTTATGGCTTGCCTAGATCGAAAGGGCACAATACCTACTATTCACACCCTTCTCTCTACCAATATAAATCTACGAATCAAGTCACAAGAGCATGGAGAAACACAATGTTCTTGTGAATACTTGAACCAAAGAAATAGGTTAAATAAATTAACTCTTTCGATTTAAGTGAGAAATATAATATTAAATAACTGAGAAATATAATATTAAGTGATGTTATTTAGTATCTGTTTTTAATATTAAAATAAAATAAAGGATAGCAATTCAATGTTTAAACAAATTCATAAATTTAATAATGAAACATATTTGAATACAATACAAGAAGTAACAAAAGCAATTAATGGATTAGATAATCTTGTAACAAAATAAAGATAGGTGTATAGTAATTTTGGATAAAACATTAGCCCCAACATTATAGTTTCTTATAAAAGTTAAAAGTTTATTAAAATAAGTTTGTGCACATTTTATTCCATTTTTTATTTATAAAATTATCTTTAAATAATTAATATTTTTCTCACAATAAAACATTAAATAAAAAAATTCATAAAATTTAAATTATAAAGTTCATTTTTTTTTCATTTAATTTACCAAAGTTAAAATCTTCTTAAAAACCATTTTATTTTTAATTTAAACTACACAGCAATTATAACATTAAAGAGAATTACGTTATTAAACTTTTTAATGTAAACATATTTTCTAATAATTTAAAAAAAGAAATTTTAAATCTTTATTTAAATTAAAAAAAAAAAATCTATTATTTAAGATTATTGGTTTAATATTAATACAACTTTAAATTTTCAATACTTTAATGTATGGCCAAAAATAATTTGGTAAATGAATTTAAATGTTTATAGTTTTAACATAAATTCAGTTTGTAGTTACGTCTCATCATAATTTAATTTAAAGTTAAATATATAGAATAAAATATTTCAAACATTAATTGTTGAAAGAATATTTTTGACGTAAATCACACGTAAACAGACATTTGTCGAACCGTTTCGAACATTAATTGTTTATTACAAATTACATATTATTAATTTATCCTAAAATAATTAAAAATATACGGAAAATAAAATAAAATAATAAAATTGTTGGCCTTCGGCCAAACAAATCACTCGTCATAAAATGTGTCTTTTTTAGTTCGTGATGTATTGTAAAATTCCAAGCCTCATAAGTGGAAACAATTCCACATTGTCGTCCTTATGGCTCAATGCCTTTAGTTGCCGAGGTGGCAGGCTTGTGATTAGGCTCGGGAGCCACGTGCAGAAGACGGTTGGGAACCACGCTAGAAAGTTTATGTTTTAGACATTTATTTGGAGATACATATTTTTAACAATTATACCCACTATAAATTTTCTTCCAAGTTTAAAAGTACAACTGGTTTGTCTCAATGCAATTATGGTGGTATATTGTTTAACGAAAATGAATAAACTATTCCTTGTGACTTGCGGTAAAATGAATTAGTAAATAGATAATTAATGTACTAAGTCAATTCTAGTATCAATTTTATTAAAAAAAAATGAATTGATTAGAAGGACAAAGTATTGAGTCATTGATTAATGGTGTCAGTCTTAATTAATTGTCAAGATACTTTTTAATTTTTGATATATATATATATAAATAAAACTCTACCAAATTTGTCTTTTCTTATACGCATTATTGATAGAAATTTTATTTTTTTTTTTTTTTTTTTTTTTAATTTTTAAATTATTTGATTTAATATTATAATTTCAAAAATTTAATAAACTTGATAAGTTGTTTTAAAAATTTAGAGATCAATGTTTAAAAAACTGATTACAATATAACTTTGTTTTCGACAAGTATACAGATAAAAATTTGGTAAAATAAATATAATGAATAATCATTTCTTTATATTGAAGAAAGAATAATATTGCTATTATATATATATATAATATATAAAGTAAATTTACTAATAAAAATGAAATAGAGTAAATAAAAGGATTTGGTCAACCCTTGATGGGTGCAAACGAAGGTAAATGACAACATGGATAGTCATGCTTTCCACTTTGAAACATGAAGGTCATTAAAAAGAAGGAAATGGCATAGCCACCCCCGTGCATGCAATTGCATGTGGTATTAACAACCCCCAGATCAATCAAACGCATGTCACTTGTGACCAGAGAAGGAAGCGACATTTCGGCCAGTGCCACTACGTAGACAAGAATTGGGATGCTGTCAGTAATAGAAGACCTTGACTTGTGTTTGCGAAGGTTGCCAAGTAGGAACAAGGCATGCACTGCAATTGGATTGGAAACAATGGAAGTTGGCCAAGCCTGAGTGAAAACTTGGTGAACCAAATTGTTAAAAGCCAACTCCTTACAAGTGTGGTTATGGTAATTTATTTTCTCGAGAATAGAAGTTTGAGGATCGGGAAACATGTTGAGAGTTGAGAATGAGAGCGAATTGCTGAGCTCGAAAGCCATGCCATTGCCAACATCTTTGGTCTTCCAAATTAGGTGTTATATTCCTTCCTGCAATAATCAGAACTTGGTTCTCTATTTGTAATTCTAAAGCCTTTCATTCACTTTAATTTTGTTATTGTAGTATCTCTTGGTCGAGAGTCTATTAGTTTGTTAGCAACATCTAGATACACCATTGTTAATTAGCTAAACGCTAGTCCAAGGGTGTTTTTATGGGTCAATAATGGGTATACAGGGGCTAATTATGGGTGTCAGGGTTGTTTCTTGGCTACTAGGGTATGGTCTGAGTTGCATTTTTTTAATTGTTCCGATTTGCGAGTTTATTCATGGCAATAGTCATATCGGTCTATGAGGGAGCCCTATTCTTCTCTTCTGGTGATCTCATGATCACTCGTGCTACTATTGTTGGGTTTTGTGTCTCTATCCCACCCATGTTGATCTTAGAAAACACCATTAGCTAATTCCAATGGAGTGGTAGCACATGAAGAATAGAAGATGGGGGGGGGGAGGTTAAGGCTCTCAGGGTTGTTACCAGGCTAATGAACAGGCCCAGGAGGATGTTGAGTCCTTTCACCTGGCTATCCCATCTGAAACTCGAAGTGGTATGTAACACCTGAAGGCCAAGGAAACCAAAGAGAAACATGGATTTTTAGACTCAGAGATTTTGGAAGAATTTGGGCAGTGGATTTCCGACCTTGGCCACACCAAAGGCTGAAAGAAACAATATCTTCAAGATTTATTCCTCTACTAGAAAATGAAAATCCTGATAGGTAGAACTCTCGTGGAAAAAAACCGATAGATACAATGTGTTCTCTAGTCTAGAGGATGTGAAGAGAGAGAAATGAAATGTGTGTTTCTATGTGGAAAAGATGGAAGCCTTCTTGGCCTAAATTGAGAAGCACAATGTGTATTGGTACAATGTTTCCTACCCTAAGTTCTAACATAAGAGACCCGACACCTATTACTTCTTTTGACTCCTAGTTTGTTGAATGACTGCTCATAGTTTTTGTGGTATGATGACAATGTAGACACTTTGGTTATGATGCAAATGTTGTACTGTCTTTATAGTTTTGGATTAATTACTATATTGGCTAATGGCCAAAATATTTGGTTTCTCATTGGGAAGATTGAGACCATTTGCAACAAAGGATACTAATAGTGGATATATGAACTATGTATTGGAAACATTGATTTTGTGAGCAAAACAAACTTAGTTTATAAAAAAAAGGGATTTGATAAAAATCAATATAATATATATATATATATATATTAATACAATAAATAATTATTTTCTATATTAAATAAAGTATATAATGATAATTATAAATTTATGTAGATAAATTATGTTAGGTTAACATAATAAAAAATAAATAGATAAATAGAAGGATGTGGCAAAATTAATATGAAAAATTTTTTTTTCCACAATAAAAAGGATAATAATGATAAATATACATTTATAAAAAGATTATGTTTCATTAAAATAATAATAAAAATGAAGTTTTTAGGGATGTAGATTAGTTGGTGATAAAATATGCTATTAAGACACTCTTTATGATGTCGTTAGTTCAAACTGCACATAGGTACACCTAAAGGCTATAGTGGTGGAAATTGGAATCTGTAACATACCCAAGCCCCCTAATGCCTAATTAGGGATACAGGGTTTGTTTAGAATCAAACTTCAAGGTTAATTATGAAGATGGGATTATCATATTTCCTTTTTTTTTCTTCTCACCTAAAAACTCATTTTTGAGATCACCATTAGCTTCTGCTCATCAAGAGCTTTCTAAAGATATAAATTTCATATCAAAATGAGCTATGAGCACAAACGTATGACCATTTCAAAATCTTCCCTTCAAAACCACATCAATGTCTATACAATACAACATGGATAATAGATGGTAACCCTTGATCACATGCGATTCTTGTACTGGTCCACATTATTCAGCCTAGACCACTGGTAGGTATATTGATTCCCCCCCTTTGTGGTAGTTCTTATTGTTTAAATGAGTCTAACCAATTTATGCTTGACTTGACATAGGGTTTTCAACTAATAAAGCTCAACCTCTTTGTCGACTTCCATCACCTAATGGAATTTCAGGTTTCATTAGTACTAGTCCCCAGGCCACACAATCAAATTTCCCTCTATTCATCCTAATCCAATAAATCATCAACTTATAAATCCCAATCTCCATCATCTAACAAACATTCAAGTTATATTAGTATCAACCCTCGGCTATGAGATTAACTCCAATTTTTCACGACATGGCATTCAATGATCAATTGACGAAGCTTGATCTTTGTCACATAACACGCGATACAGTTTTATTTGTATCAACTGTTAAACCCATTAAGCAGGCCCAAACCTCTTGGTAGCCCAACACCCAATATCCACGTCACCTACCACCTCAACTGTTAATTGGCTTCCAACTCAACACCATTGTTGTTATGAAACCAGCTCAAGAAAAGATAGAAAAGATAGATCAACGACTTAGAATTCAGCCTCTTCGAGGGGGCAACCTCCTTTACATTACATAAATGAACAATTCTTGGATGATACAAATGAAAATACCTCCTTTCTATATATAGGAGTCTAAAGGCTCATAACATAACCAGAGCCGACATAACAATAATAATGTAAGGGCACAATAATAATAATAGTGGGCTTCTATGGGGCACAATAGTAACAATATGGGCACTACATGGGTACACCAATATAATAAGTGGTTTGTACTAATAACAATAAGGGGTGACACTAGTAGTATAGGGGCCTAACATGCCCCTCTCCTTCAAAAAG